>JAQQZX010164984.1:0-23999 GCA_030068355.1 Notoglanidium maculatum
AATTCAGTATATGCCATACGTGTTGCTTCATAGTTTTGATGTATTCAGTAATGTTTTACAACGTAGAAAGCAAAAAAGATAAAGAAAAACCTATGAAAAAGAGTAGGGGTGTCCAAACTTTTGACCGGTAGTGTATATATATATATATAAATCTCATGGCATTTGAGAATTGTAAGGAGAACTTTGTTGGTTGAAATGAAACAGGAAGGAGTTAAAAGTAAACTTTTACTTTTACTTGAGTACAATTATTCAATTTCAGTAATACTTGAGTAAAATACAAATCTGTCAAATTAGTACCTAAGTACAGTAAAGAAATATTTTTACAGCTGAAATATTTTTCCTCCCTGATGATTAAGCTGAGTGCTATCTGGAGAGAGAGAGACGGTGATTTGCACTTTGTTTGAGAATGCACACTAACGCTGCAAAGTTCTGGCTTTTAACGTTCTTTTAATGTGTAGCTGATGATAATACTCTTGTATTCCAAGTTCTCCATGGTCGGCGTCTGTGTGGAGGTGGTTGCTCCCGGGTGGAAGAGGTGTTATATAAAAATATTTGCATTATTCATCTGTGATACATGCAGTGCACTCAAAAAATGAATAAATAAATAAAATCAACTAACCCCCCCCATAACATTACTTTGTATTATAGCAAATTGGAATTTAATGCATCTGATGACATCTGGATATAATATCTTTCGTCTTTTAAAATATCTTGTTACATGATGTTATTGTGAACACCATTCCAGTTCTTATTAGAAAAATGTTTGTCTGGTTTGTTGCTGCACTCCAAATATTTAGAAAATTAAATTAAATCAAATTTTAAATCAAGACATTGGAGGTAAATAGTTTTGTTAAAATATTTCAGAGTTTATAAAAAAATATATTTTGCAAATAATATGTAGTATTTTTATGTTTTGGAAATTTTGGAATAAAGGAAATTGCATTTATTTATGCAAATGAGGCTTTGTCTGTTTAAATATGCATACATTTGCATACTTAATTAAACCAAAAATATAGTCTTGATTTTGTCAGAACTATTGTGTTAATTTTACTGTGAAGAGAATATTGGATTTCTTTCATTTAATAATTTTTTCAATATAAAACTCTATCATAAATCAAACAATCAGCAACATTTATCAGAAATTCCTGTTATATTGTAGCAAGTACGACCTAAAATCCCATGAATACAGAGCATTTAGAAATTAAAGTCCTTTACTCTGATGAGGGAAATAAAGCTTTATTTAAGGATATATGAAATGACATGATTGTGAAGTGGGCGGAGCTTAAGCTTTCTTTAATACTTTTAATTTGTACTGCACACAAAGTGCTACAAATTAAAATGTAACATAAGACAAAGTTTAAGGCAAAAATATTTTAAAGGCAAATAAACTGTACTAAAATACTAAAAGAGGCATAATAAGAAGAATTCATTTGCTTACATACTGCAAAAATACAAAACAATGCAATAGGTTCTAAAATGTTAACCATAAAGTAAGCCATTTTTAAAAAGAAACATTTTCAAAATATCTTGAAGACAAGTGATCAGTGATGCTGAGCAGAAGATCCTCCACGGTGCAAAGTTTGGTCCGTGTAGGAGGTTACCACGGGATGGTAAGCAGTGGGTGGAGCTCGTGGAGAACACGCAGTTCTGTGAGATCAGGCGGAGCGTGTTCCCAGGGTCACGTGAAGGAGTTTAAATCACATTATGAGGTTCTTATGGGTTGTGAGGACAATGAGGATTCAGGAGGAAGGCTTGGGGCAACTTAAACAGCTCGTTATTTTCCATTCTACCTTCCTCAAATGTTTTTTCGCGCCTTCTAAGTCACATTCTCACATAGAGACACACACAATTCACACACATTTCAGCTTGTCTCTCGCTGTGTAGCTCTCGTCTCTCTGTCAAAGCTGGCTCATTCTCACCACTCCTTCCTGCGACTCCACCCTCCAGTCACAAACTGGAGAACACATCCTATAGGGAATTGGTAACCAATGCAGGATGCGGTGAACGGGAAAGACGTGTTCATCCCTCATCAGGATCCTGGCACCAGTCGAGAATCTTGTGGAGAATCTTGACAGGAATCCTGATAAGGAAGGAGCGCACTGCAGTAATCTAACCTTGAGGAAACAAAGGCATGGACGAGTTTTTCCGCATCTAGCCAGTTTCAGATGGGGCGGAGTTTGGAAATGTTCTTTCAGGTAGAATGCTTGATCTGGGCATTGACGGTTAATTGGGAATCAAATCTCACACCCAGATATGACTGATTCAAGAAGAGGTATATTCTAGCCAGAAAAGGTTAAGTGGGTGATGGGGACCGTTAAAATAAAATGTCCCCCGATTTGGAGATGTTTAAGAGGAGAAATATTTTCCATCCAGACCTTTATCTCTTCAAGGCAAGTGGTAATTATTGTGGTGATTGAATGTCATACAGATTGAATGACATCAGCATCCAAGGCTATTCCAAGGCCGTCCTGGTGTTTTTTCATAATTTTATGCCATTATGTAATCCAAATACCTTTATACACGATGAACCAACTATAGGATAAGCTTAGCGTTGTATTCTGCATGCTAGTCGTAGCATTACATCGAATTTCCCAATTATATAAAGCACTGCTACATCATGTAAGCTTCAAAAGAACAGCTTTGATAAAGTGTTGCCTTTATGCACAAAATATGAAGAAAATTTGAGCAAAATGATTAATTCTACCATGAAAGCTAGCTAACCTAGCAAACAGAGCAGCAACCCCTAGCTAGCTGCTTGCTTACCAAAACGATGCAAAATGATTATTTGGTTATTAGATTATCTGCACTACCCAAGTTCTGTGTCCTCTTTTCCATCATCTGCTTGTTTTTTTCTTTCTTTTCTGGCCTACAGACATACATTTTGAACAGTGAGACAATTCAAAATAAACTTGCGCACATGCTAAAGAATGAGACGAAAATGCATCGCGATCCCTTTCAGTTAGTTCTAACAGTAACAGCGCTGATGGCGTCCCAAAATCTTTCCATCAAGCCCCTTACAAATGGCCGTTACATCAGTAGGCTACTCGGTATGATGAAAGATGAAATTGATTGTGAGTTGCTATAGTTCTGAAAAGAATGAAACGTTTGTGGTATTTCGACCACCTGAGCAATGACTAGCTTTAAGGTCACCAGGCTAGTGTTGTAATAACTAGTAGTAACAAGTTAGCAACTTTACATGTGCTAGCCTAGCACTTATTACTCTAAATACTAGCTAGCTAGCTACTAAATTTTTCCATTTCTATGACATCAACAGTCAGAAGCAAAAAAGTGAAAAGCAGCGAAAGCAATTTTTTCTTTTTGCATTTTCATATGTATGTACAGTTTGCTTCACAGTTGCTGCTTCTTCCTGATTTACAGCAGATTACCTAATTTATTAACGTAAATTGCAGTTTATATTCATCTTGCACCACAGTCCCCATGACTGCCTGACACATAAACCTTTTCGCTAAATGATAATATAGTGTACACTTCCACATGTCTTAGCTCAGCTAAGATCACGGTGCCCCCTGGTGGACTGGAGGGTCCTAAGTGACCACTTATACCACTTGTAGAAAGAAATAATTGTCAGCTACAATCAGCAGGTCATTGATAACTTGAGATGAGGTGATCCTCCAGCTTTCTCCAAAACTTTAGGCAAAAGATTAGCCTGTACTGGCGTTGCACCAAATGCTTGGGTGTAATGTGTGCTTTCTGAAAAAAAAAGCCTACAGATGGCAGTTTTAAGCAAAAGCCAGATTGTAGACAGCTGTTAACAATTTGGGACTTAAAATGTGGATAAACAGTTTCAATAAGGCTGCTGGAAGGCACAGGTGGATGGCTTCATTCCTCTGATAATGCACTGTTTCATCCTGTGTGACCTCATTAAACGAACGGAGAGGCAAGCACACCGTTTAAGTGTCATTATTAAAAATGTCACAGTAGGAGGTTTGGGTTTTTTTCATTTGGTTGTTTTTTTGTAGTGAAAAAAGTTATTGCGCTGCTCCATTGTGGCTTCAGTTCCCTGTGCTGTTCTGTGTTCAGGAGACGGTTAATAGAGACTAAATTGGGACTGTACTTCCTGGAGAGACTTTGAGTCCTTCTTTCTGTGATCCATAGGGGCTAATTTGTTGACTGTGAGGGAAGACTTACTGCCGTGTCCCTAAAAACACAACCTGCTGCTTTGATGTGCCTCAGTTCAGGGGGAACCAGGAGGCTGAGAGGGAAAAAATTATGGTTTAAATTTTCACAGTGGAATGGAAATCAAAAATATTGCAATCCAAGGTGTCCAGCTTGGAAAGGAAACAGATTGGAGGAAACAAGCAAAAAGAAACAGAATAAAAGGCTGATGTTGATGAAACACCGCAGTTCACACAGTAATCACAGCGAGGAGCGGCTGCCAACATTCCCTCCTCTGGATTTCCCCTCTGATCAAAAAGTAGAAAATGTATGGGTTGCGAGAACAAATGCAATGAAAAACATGTTTCTTTGGGTTTTTTTTTTAAGTTCATAGACGACATGTTATAGATAAGGTAGATTAAAAAATTTGAAAATAATAATAGTCCAACCCAGAAGGAAACATTGTGTGAAAAACATTCTCATGCGTTCCAACAGAATATTGTAAGGACCATATATGCGGCTAAAACCACAAATTTAACGTATTAAAATATTAATGTATTAAATATTAATGTATTGTCCATCATATATATGTATATGTATGTCCTACATTCAACTAAAACCACATAAATTAATATAATGTAAATTTAAGGCAGGATGCCCCTTTGTTTGTGCAGCTCATGCTTTGAGACTCTGTTTTGTTGTCATGTTGTATTTGTTTGCTATTTGTTTAATTTATATTTTTGTACACGATTAGAGTTTGAAAAACCGGAAAATCAACTGCCGAAAGACTTTGCTTAGCCATAAATGACGGATAGGCAGCCAACTTTATATTGTTTTTACAAAATTTACATTACACAATTATAAGTGTCATTTTGTCCTCACGTCACTATCTACCTCACACACAATTTGACTGTACCTCTTGCCTATGTTCCTGGCCCTGATAACGTGCTCGCAGATTGCAGACAGCCGCAACAACGCTGTTTCCAGAGCAGTTGACCAGCATGTCTTCCTGCTTGGGGATTTCAACAGCTGGACCGGTATGGCACATCTGAACAGAACACTGGACTTATGTTTTGGAAATACTTCCAGTGTGTATGTCTCCATGCCCTGCACTCTCATTGGTTTTTCAGATGTTTTTCAAATTTCATACATATTATGTAATCTTATTATTAGGAGAATGCACCAAAAATCTCACGTGAAAACACATATGATCCACTCAAAAACCATCCAGGTTTGGAATAACGACTCTGTGGAAATGCTGAGGGTTGTTCTGAGCTCACCGACTGGGAGATGTTCTTTCAGACAAGTGAGGGTGACCTGAAAATACTTAATGACTCCATCTGCTCATACATGTCATTCTGTGCTGGCAGTGTCATTCCAACTAAACAGGTCAGACTCAATCACAATAACAAGCCCTGGGTTACCGGAGAGCTGAAACACTGTCTTAACCTGAAAAAATGGCATTTATACAAGGAGACAAAAAAAACGTGTCAGTGACCTGAAAAGGAAGCTGAAGCACAAAACCAAGCTAACCAAGCTCGGACACAAAAATAAGATGGAGGAGAGGTTCACCAGGGGAGATATGAGGGAGCTGAGGCAGGGTCTTAAATCCATGATACGCAGAACTCAGAAACCAGGCCAGATACAGAGCCCAGACCCCACCTCCATCACAGAGCAGCTGAACAACTTTTACTTCAGGTTCAACAGGAGGAGGTCTGGACTCTGACCAACACCAACCATGCCTCTGCACCTATCTGTGTGGAGGAGCAGAAGGTCGTTTCCATCCTCTCCAAGCTATGAACGAAAAACGCTCCTGGACCAGATGGGCTCGAGGGCCACGTAGTGAAGGAATTATGGGGCTCAGCTGGGTGATGTGGAGGTAGCTTCATGTTAGCTTCATTACCAGGGCATGGAAAAAGACATGAATGATGCAAATGCATGGAGAGGGTGATTGCTGGGAAACCTAAGCCATGCGTAGGCCATGTTGCCTACAAAAAACTCATCAAGCACGCAACCAAATTTCACTGGAACCGTTCAAATCCAACTCTCCGAACTCTATAGTCACACTGTAAAAAGAAAGGCAAATCCCATAGGTAAGGACGCTTTACACCCCTTCACCACTCCTTTCAGCTACTCCCAGCAGTCAGCCGTTTCACATGTCGCCAACAAGAGAATTTACAAAAACTCTTTCATTTCCACTGCAATATCCTCTTTAAACAAGACTAAATAGACTGTCATGTTTTAATGTCGCTTTGCACACCTGCTCTTACTTATTTACAGATTTATTTGGGTCTTAATGTCCTGGATGTATGTTTCTGTGTTGTTTGTGAGCCCCTAACATGAGACAATTTTAAATTATGTGATAGACAATAAAGAAAATAAATATTTACATATAAATGTCCTTGATATCTTTTGGGTACATGTGGTTAAAGTATAAATATAGTGCTGTTTACCAATCAGTATAAAGCCATACTTCACTCACTTGCCCTTACCTTGTGCTAAGTGGAGCCCTACCTGATTGAGCCAATCATGTGACTTCATATTTATGCGCTTTCAACCTCAAATGCAATACAATTCTTGAACTTTAAGCACCCAAGCACAAATTTTAACTACAAAATTTTTTATTAAATTGTATTTGTACAAGATGCTTTTGCATATTTATACAATTTACTGTAGTTTTTCTTTTCGAATCCCACAGATGACTACTGGGTTAGATTTTCATTCAATGATTATTGAAAATCCTGACACATTAATCTTCTATAGCTCTTAAAGCTCCACTCTGTAGGATTCTGCCCCCTGAATGCCCCTCTCTTAACTCTTCCTCTCCAACCGTGTATCAGAGCATACTGGCATCTGTAATATAGATAATATAGTTCTGGCATCTATCTGGCATCATCTAGTTGGTTCTGGCGTCATTGCTGTCAGCTGCTCTTTCAAATCCTCAAGGAATTTCAATCCTTCAAGTGCAATCACCCTGTCATATCTAACACACTTTCCCTTTCATTATGTTTCATGGAGATAATTTCTGTGTAGAAGGCTTTCATTTCAGGTGAGACTTTTGATAAGTGGCCCTTAGCTATGCGTTACACTGCACGGGATCATGCCACTCTTCAGCAAATGTGTTGGAGCAGAGCATTAGTACTTTTGACTTGCTTGAACAAGTAGTAGTTACAGCTCTCAAACCTGAATGCAGAATGGGTGCAGAGAGGACACAGATTCTCCGAACATTTAGTCAAATGCAGGCGTGAATGAATTGAAGTCATCTGATCTTTGCCAAACAAAGAACCAACTGATCTAACATAAAACTCAAGAGCTTCATGTGCATGCTCTTGGGTAATTTCTGAGCCTAGCAAAATGCTAACACCCTATACAAGTAAAGCCCAGTGGCAGAGATGTGTGTTTGGTAGTATCCCCTTCACAACTGGCACACTATAATCAAAAGGCAGTTCTGCCACTCGTGAGCTTTGTTCTGTAATTGATTGCAGGATTTGAGAAAAACTGCATGCAAGGTTCATCAATAAAATATTTGCATCTACTCTTGCAGTTTTTAGAGCAATGTACCATGATCCAGTGCAGCCTTTTGAATCAGACCATAATGTGGCTATTTGCCAACACGCTGTCTGTAAACTCTTCTAAGCATGGATAAACTCGCACAGTCCAACTGCCTTTTCTTAATTCCATGCCTTGATGATGAAGACAGTACCCACAAACATCCTTTCATTGCACATAATGGACAGCCCTTTAAAGTTTTGACAGACTGATCAATTGGATCCAAACCAGACTGTGCAAGACTTTTGCATACTTCAACAAAGTGTTGAAAATATCTAGTCATCTGGGGAATAGATGACCCAAACCACAAGTCACATAGAAGGACACGCTTATCTCTCTCCTCTGGGGGTATTTAATTCACTGAGCACAGTAAGGCCCAGATGCTAAATCGACATGACTGAAAAACAGGTGGTGGTATGATGGGGCAGTGGTTAGCGCTGTTGCCTCACAGCAAGAAGGTTCAGGGTTCGACTCTGCTGGCCTGTGTGGGTTTCCTCCAGGAGCTTCAGTTTCTTCCCACAATCCAAAGACATTCAGATTAGCTACTCTAAACTGCCTGTGAGTGTGAGTAGTTATTTATCTCTGTGTGCCCTGGGACAGATCGACAACCTGTCCAGGATGCACCCGCCTCTCACTTGAAGTCTGCTGGGATTCGCTCCAGCCTCCCTGATGGATAAGCAGTAAACACCAAGTGGATGGATGGATGAAAAACAGGCACGTCCTCAAAATAACATGGTAGGGAAAAGTTTTTGCTTTTTTTTACATTCTCTCATTATATCAGTTATGCCGTGTCTTTTGTGGCCAATGTAAAGGTTTTCACTGTTAGATTCTCCACAAGACCTTTCAATTCACACCCTCGGTGGAATACAGATAAAAAATTAACCCATCTCTAAACTATGTCTCACAGCTTTAGCTGATGAGCAAATGTCACATTTTAACTCATGTTCCTTTGACAATGAAAGGCCAAGGTAGGACGTGCAGACTCCACAATAATGATGCTACTCTGGGGTGAATTGGCAAATCAGGGAATGACTTCTCTAACACAGTTCTTGCTTGGAGGTGTACTAACGGGATCCCGACTATGCAACCTTAACAGTTTAAGCAGGTCCTCCATTAATGCACCTGTGATGTTGTGTTTCAGGGAAAAATATGAGGATGGTCAGCCAACAAGTTCCCTCTACATGATCACCTGAGGGACCTGGAGAGGCATTGCTTGATTGAGTGCAATTTTGTGACAAGTGAGAGAGAACCAAGATACGAAGTCCGGTTGTACTGAAACCAATGTGTCAGGTTCAGATGCAGGTTTCCATATTGTTAAACCCAACACCAACGGATTATGCTGTGTGCTGATTTCAGTATCTGAATACTACTGAAGTGTCGTGTTACCTCTAGACGTTAGAGGGACAATGTTTTGCATAATCATATACAAAATTCTCAAATTATAGTTTGGAATAAAATGTTATTTACCTGTACTTCTGATAAGGTGCACTCTCCTGCAATCTACCGCCAATACTTGAAAAGGGTTACCTGTATTTCTGCAGAGATCGACTGCCCTGTCCATAGTGGTAGATTGTCCTGGACGAGAGGACAACAGGAACTAGTTTATGTGAACGATAATACTTTTTACGAAACAGAAATTCAAATATTGGGAGTTGGTTCATTGGGAGCTGGTACATTTCAAAGGAAGAAGTCTGCTGTGCCTCAGTGTTCAGTCAGGTGACTGTTCTTCGCTTTCGGGAAGGTGTGACATATCCTAAAAAGGGAGAATATATCAGTTCATGTCTAAAATACAACAGAATTCCCTGCAGTACTCTTCTGTTCCTAGGATAGGATACTGACAGACACTTGAAGGACATTTCAACAAAACTCTGCACCAACTTTGTTCTTCCATGGATGCTGACTGTCTTATAATCTCTGGCTGGAATAGCATATTGTCCTAAAAGTGGGGACAAGATTTTTGTGAAAGAGCTGGATTAAAGAAAATAAATTGAATTTTTACTACTGATAGCTTGATGTTATTTACACTGAAAATGTCTATTTGTATATGTGTGGAGGTGGATCGTTCTGCTCCGTCTGGTGAGTGTGATACATCATCCTAGATAAGACAAAGGGCAAAAGAAAATGTGTGAAAGAGAAGGAAAACAACAGAACAATGAGCTTGAAGGTGGATAATGTATATATTTCATTTCAAAGGAGACAAGGTGTTGAGAACCCCTTAAATTATCTACAGGTGTGGAAACTGAACCTCTCTTTTTTCCTTTGCAAGTCTGATTTATTGTCTAAGGAAGCGGAAACGGAAATGTTTTCACTTGGCCGTCATTTTGGATAATTAATTGTCACCAGTAAAGTGATGGAGAAACCTGATGGACATGACATAAATATTGTTAGTCACAGACACCTACTGTACATTATCAGTGGTGCTTTGCAAAGTTGTCGTTTCCAAGCCATGTGGAGATTTTTTGAATTTCCGGAACAATTTCGGACAACAGATTGTGAAAATGACAGTACAGTTTAATCACAGCTACCGGGTATAGGCACCGATTTATGTCTTTGACCATGGGTGTCCAAAGTAAGTGAATACCACAAAAGGTGATTATTGTCACAAAATCACTTTTGTTGCACTTGGATGTCAGCACAAACCACAACAAAATGCGACACTGCTGTTCTACAAATAATACCAGGCTACACTATACCAGCACACCTATGTGATCAGTGCTAATGCTACCAGGCTGCTTTTGCATTAATTTCATGACTAGACTACAAACCAGACTAAGTTAATAAGGTAGAAAGAACTTTCATTTTCTGTAATGATTAATTAAGGTTGATTAATGCAGTAAGTTAGTTTAAAATTATGACCAGTCAACTTTTGCAAGAGTTACTTTGCTAGCAACTACTAACAACCAGAGCCCGTCTATCCAGAAATTCTCTGTATCAACTTTCAAAAGACATAGTGCTGGCTTTGTGGATGAAGTTAGCTTGTTGACTGGATTTATTTATTTTCCTTTTGCGTATGATTAGTATTTCGCAGATACACATTAGCATTAGCAGGTTTCATTAAACATGTCAACCATTTGGCCTGTTTAACTGAGCTAGCATTAGAGTTAAAAAGCAAATAGTCGACGAGATGATGACCATGACACCGGTATTGTTACAGTCGCACTAAACAGTACTATACTAGAAATATTTAGTGCACTGAAGTTATGCATTTGAACTTACAGGACTAAATGATGCCACGATGTGTCACTAATATCAGAATATTGTTTGTTTTTGATATATCCTACGCTACAGGTGTCTAACACAGACTTGGAAAACACCAAAATGTGGACTTCTGTCTTTTTTTTAAAAAAATCTGAAACAGCGTTAAATAATAAAATCATGAGGTGCCTAAAGCCACCCTGTTCATAATATATTTAACTTCCCAGGTATGATGAAGAAGTTTGCAGGGGAATAATGGGGACGATGCTGGTAGTTATAGTAAAGTCAAAACAGAAGTATAATGGCATTACGATGGATGAGGATGAGGTTTACTGACTACACAGTTGCTGTTGAGTGGCAGAAAGGCAAAAAAAAACCATGGCTGCCGAGGATACAGTGCCTCCATCAAGTCTGAGCAGTAAGTATATAATAGCTTTTGCATTAACAGGTCCTGGATATGCAATATGAAGCTTGTTGTCATGGAAGCATTCTAATCTTTCAGTGCACAAAAACATACACAATGGAATAATAAGGTACACCAAATTAAAAACATTTTCGTTTCTGTAAGGCGCGTTCATCTGATGACCTCAGAACGTTCTGACTGACATTGAACCTTCACTGTTTAGAGCTGTTTGTGTATCACTGTCATTGATCGGACTTCATGCTGTGATATAAGTGACATAAGACATACTTTTTTTAACATGTTTGCATGTTTGCTTTTGAAATGTTTGCAGTTTTAATGTTGTTGGACTAATCCCAACAAAGACCTCTTCAGACCTTACAAATACAGGAGACGGTTATAAACGTTCAAGGAAACATCAACTCAACAAATCATTGATTTGCTTTTCCTTGTCCTTCACATATTCTAAAGAAAGGATGGTAATTCAAAGAAACAAAGAGCCTGGATGTTTCTTGATGAATATCACTCAGGCAGCAACCTTGAAAAACATTTAGAAAAAGCTTAAAGAAATGGGGGACGGAAATGTGCAACTGAGGAATGACAGTGACAATGTAAAATCTAGGCTCTTGAGAGGCAAGTATTATGATTGTAGTCAGTTATGGTTTTCCAACCTGTGGAGCATTTGGTTATTTCTGGGCTTTGTAAGGTAAACTCATCATTCTACCCATTAACATTGAATTCATTAGCTTGCATGGCCATTTATACATAGAGGGGAGGGGTAGTTAAAGTTAGAAGGGATTGCTTAGTCAATATATCCCA
This sequence comes from Notoglanidium maculatum, assembly GCA_030068355.1. Taxonomy (NCBI): domain Eukaryota; kingdom Metazoa; phylum Chordata; class Actinopteri; order Siluriformes; family Auchenoglanididae; genus Notoglanidium; species Notoglanidium maculatum. The sequence continues at coordinate 12,080 of JAQQZX010164984.1, forward strand.
TTTGTATGTCCTTAGAGCTACCAGAGCTAATAAAGGAAGTTAAGAGTGTTTGGATACAGCGCCAGGAGGACATCACCGCGTATTTCTCAGCTTTGTGCAGCCTGAGTCTGTCTTTGTGGATCCGTGCCTTTGGTCCATGTTACGTTACTGCACTGTGGGTACGCTGCTGTTCATTTGTATTCTTCGATGTATAGCGTCTTCACTTCCTGACAAACAGTGGGTAAACTGGCTTTAGTAAAAAGTAAAGCCCTTCTTTACATATGACTGTCAATGGTCATAGCATCTTTGTTTAGTTTATGCTAAAATATGCAGTTAGAGCTGATGTGTAATGGAGCACAGGTAACGGACAGAGAGAACACGCTAGCATTAGTTAAACATGTTTTTGATGATGAAAAATGACTGATTTTACACATGACTTCGTGCTTTAGTCTTGTCTTCATTCCTCTTCAGCATCTTCTAGCGTCCTCTTCACTGTCAAATCCCACCTCGGTGTTTATTCAGCCTCTGAACGAACGAATGAACGCAATTAGCTTAGTTAACTAAAAAGCTGTCAATTATCTACTCGGATATCTTCCACTTATACATTAAGCATACAGTGAATATACTCCTACACATACTCATACATTAAGTACTGTCTCTCTACATGGCTCTTGGAATAATACATGATCTGCTGAGTTTAAAGTTAGCTGAGAAGCTAAAAACAGCCACGTATATTATGGCTAGTTCATCAAGGCAACACACAGCTAATGCTGCTTAAAAGATAGCTTAGTGAATACACATAAAATGTTAGCTAACTCCGAGCTGAACTTCTGAAAACTGTGCAAAGTGATTTTGACTGAATGTTGGAGTGCTATTCGTGCCATTAGACTCTGTTATATGTGCGTGTGTGTGTGTGTGTGTGTGTGTGTGTGTGTGTGTGTGTGTGTGTGTGTGTGTGTGTGTGTGTGTGTGTGTGACTGATGCCAGCAGTGGCGATTGCTGTAGGACTACAGGAGAAGCTCGGCTTCCTCTAGCATTTAATTAGGATGCAGCAATGAAACGTTTAACCAAGTGTCTATATTCTTCATCAGTCTTGTTTTTTAGCAAATCAGATGACTAAGCAAGCATAGCTAGCTTGCTGTTATTTCCTTCTTTAGCTAGCAACTTAGCTGCTTTTTGCTATGAAATGGCAGACAATGCTAATGGCTATAATATAGATAATCCATAATATGGATGTTCATGAAGTTGTGCTTGCTGTATTTAATAACCATCAGTCACCACTGGATACCAGTAATCATAAAGCTCATTGTTAACATTGCTTGTGTGTAGAATTCGCTTCAAATATCTATATTTGCAGTCTAGGTAATTAGCCATCAAGACCCATATGCTGTTACATGTACTGGGAGATGAGATTAAAAAATACAAGTGTGATACGATGATATGATATTGAAGGGGCGGAGCTGAGCTCAGTCGACGTGCGATTTGGCTGTGAGGAGGCGGAGCTTGGCTCTGGTCCATTAACAAAGTGGCTTCACGTGGTACCTTCAACCTTTGGGTCTCCAATCAGTGCCAAGTTAGCAGAACTAAGAGGCAAGAAGAAGATTCAAGAAACATTAATGCTGTTCGTGGGTTCAAACCTTTTCCTTGCTGATGTGTTTTGAGAAACGTCTTCAACATGTATGAGACTTAACTGTATCTGATGTAAATAAGGTTGGCATGTGGCAGCCAAAGGTGAACCGTACATTTTTTCCATACAGTTCCTGTATTTTTACCTGTAACGTCTTTCCATAAAATAATTTGTTTTGTTTGATTGTCTTCAAAAATTGTTTATTTATTCATCTTCTGGCGGCCATCCCGGGAATGGCATACATGAGTTGGGAATACACCCTGAATGGAGCGCAAAACAACACACACTGGTTCACACCTAGGAGCAGTTTCGAGTGATCTATCCATTTACATGTAGGAAAGCGGAGAAACTGGAAGAAACCCTTATGGGCATGGAGAGAGCATGTGAAACTCCATACAGACAGGAACCTGAGCTCAGGATCAAAGCAAGGATGTATGATGAAATGTCTAAATTATCTATGCATACATATACTATATGTACAAAAAATTCTAAATATTCTTCTTGTTTTAATTCCATGGTTCGTCATGTCCATTAAAACAAACAAAAAAATCCTTTATTTGTCTTGTTTTCATCCAATAATAATAAAAGCTCTCTAGAAGGCATATGCTCCGCCCCTGGGGGCGTGTCTCACTGTACAGAAGCAGCTCATTAGCAGTCATCATGATTTGCCATGACTTGGTTGAGAATAAATGGTAGTTTTTACACGTACGCCAACACACACACCACGTCATCGTCTAAAATATCATCCTCCAAATTCATTAAACTCTGCTGTTCTGCATAGTTACCTAGTCGACTAAGCTAAGTTTTTTTCCCAGATTGTCAAGAGCTTCGACTTCAACATGCCGTCAGTCTGACTTTCTGTTTCAGAAGGAAATAAGTCATCATATGTAATCAAATCACAGCTCGCAAACCTTTTAATGGGGGTCTACAAAGTGAGTCATGTAATTATATCATTACGTGAGAGGGATAATATGAGAGAAGAGTAGAAAAAAAAATCCTTCTTTCAGTTTAATTGACTATTTAAGATGCAATCAGTGGGACATGTCTCTGCTGCATCATTAATTATGAATCATTATTAATATTTCCAATTAGCTGGAAAAAAACAAAGATTCCTTCTGTACATACTAATGTGTGTGTGTGTTGTCATGTAATTAAACCTCCTGTCAGATTCTCTCCTCAGAGTATTGACTACTGACAAGCTCGCGGATCAGTTTCAAGTGCTGCTTATCGCCTATTTATTCCCCTTAAACGCACAATACAATCAGATGGTTTGTGTGATCAATGGAATAAATGTGTACGTGAATAACGGTGGGAATTACGTCTGGTTATGAATATTCAGAGAGAACAGAGAGTTCAAAGGAGAGTAAAACGCTTCTGGTTGTACGATACGATGACTGTGTACGAGGTAGAACCTAGTGTTTGGGTGTGGAGGAAGATTCCGGAAGAATTTTAGCAGAGATCCGGGACTCATTTTTATTTCCCAGCAGCTTTTCAGCACACTTTCAAAAACTAAAAACAAAACAAAATAAAACAAGCAAAACAAACGAACAAACAGGCAAACAAGCAACTTGAAACGCAGCCTGAAGCGGGCCTTCACCTGGTTTGAGGTTAGGATCATACTCTGCACCTGTGTGTGTGTGTGTGTGTGTGTGTGTACGCCATGTATTTATAACCTTATGGGGACCAAATGTCCTCACAAGGATAAAAGGATTTTAACTGAATGGAATTGCAATGTGTGCATGTGATATTTTTTTATTTTATAACGCTTGTAATTCAGTATTTTGAATTGTCAAATGAATAAAATAATGCCAGTGTTTGTGTTAATGTAAAGAAAGCTGACGGTTTGGAGGATTAGCTGACTGAGCACTCAACTGCTTCACTTCCAGCTCACGTCATAATGACAATCATGAAAAACCACTACACGGCATGAACAATGCCGATGAAGAGCTGGCTCTCAGAACGTTTTGTATACTTTACAGGGACGGAACTATTAGTTAATTAATAGCATTTTATTAATTAACAAGTGAAAAATTACCGCATGACATATTGTAGTAACGTCAGACAGTGTGAAACTCCGCCCCTTGTGCGTAACTCTTGCACAATTTCTGAATAGTTTGTAATTATGTCTGAGTTGTAGATACTGATGTGCGTAAATCTTCACCAATATACGAATGTGAACATCTAATACCTAATATAATAAACAAACGTTACCACGTTACCACGTTAATACCAAAGCCTCAGTTTCAGTGAGTTTCTTGAGTGATAATCTTGCTAACTTTTATTCGAATCACTACAAGATAGAATATTTACTCCCTGAGTAATTAAAGCCAAGTAGACTGATATTAAACTGAACCATTTGACTGATTGATGATTTGTATATTGGAGCCTCAATAAAAGAAAAAGAAAATGCATTTCTTCTTGTAATTAAAAAAAACTGTAAAGCTTAACCTTGACCACGACCCTGCGCTGTATCAACTCACCAGTATCCTTGAAAATATTACATATAATATTTAAATGTACATATTAAAAAAATCTTTTTGCTTACTTCCTGAACCTCTGTAGCTTCTCTTCAGCTCCAAGGTCGTTCTGGACACAGCGTTCAGTACTTGAGCGCTGAACACCTGACCTTAGAGGAGCTCTTTTTAAATAGTTTCTCTTATAAGAGACTGGATGCTCTGTAAACATGTTGACTGAAGTGACTGAGGTGTATCAGTTCACACACGTCCTCATTTTTACATTAAAGTCAAGATGTCTTTAAAAATAGACTCTCATATTAACTAAAATGAAATGTTTACAATAAAGTAGCACCTCTCTCACGCTGTTCCTGACCTGACCTTGCGACTGAGACTGTATAAGTAAATAAAAACCCTTATAATTCAGTAAGAGGTTTATAAGCGGTGTTTAGCGAGGAGCTCGAAGGCTTGCAGTGTCGCATCATCATTAGTCACGTCAGGAGGACGGTTCGAGCTTTCAGATGATTTACTGACTCACGTTTCAGGTTAGAGAGGATGGAGAGGTCATGTGGGGAGACAGTAAATCTTTACACAATCGGCTACTTTCAAAAAGCTTTAGCAATTACGCATGCTTATAGAAAAAAAAGATAATTTGTTTCTCGGGGTTTCTAAGAAGCAAATCATGCAAAATGAAAGACACGTGGAGCACATACATTTGTATTTTATTTATTTAAATATTTATTTATTTAATCTATATATTTGTATTTATTTATTATGTCTAGTTATTTATTTGTATGGGGTTTTATTTTCAATATATTTACTTTTTATTTATTTATTTATTTACTTTTACCTTTCTTTCTATTTATTCCATGTATGTATATTCATTTATCTCCATAATAATTTTTGTAATTTTGTTATATAAATATTTTTTTCAAATTCCTATCTATCTATCTATCTATCTATCTATCTATCTATCTATCTATCTATCTATCTATGTTATTTAAGTATTTATTTGTTTGTGTGTTTTATCTAGTTATTTATTAGTTTGGGTTTTATTTTCAATGTATTTACTTTTAATTTATTTATTTATTTACTTTTACCTTTCTTTCTATTTATCCCACATATGTATATTCATTTATCTCCATAATAGTTTTTGTAATTTTGTAATGTAAATATTTTTTCAAATTCCTATCTATCTATCTATCTATCTATCTATCTTTCTATCTTATTTAAGTATTTATTTGTTTGTGTGTTTTATCTAGTTATTTATTAGTTTGGGTTAGTTTATTAGTTCAATGTATTTACTTTTAATTTATTTACTTTTAATTTTTGTTTTATTTATATTTATCCATGTATTTATATTTATTTATCTCTATTTATTTTTGTAATTTTTTTAGGTACTTTTTTAAAATCCCTATCTATCTACGTATCTATCTATCTATCTATAATTAATTAATTAATATGTTTATTTATTTCATTCCATGACTTTTCCCAGTTTGAGTTTTAGCTCTAAACAAGGACGCCTCTGTTAAGGACAAAACGGATAAAAAAACAACGTCCCCTTTTAAATTCCTAATCAAGGCTGCTATGCATACAACCTTTAGGAATAAAAAAGATGATACTCGTGACTGATTTTTATTACTCTACTGCTGCTCATCAATATCAGTAATTAGGAGCCTGTTTTGTAAGCACACAGTGATGGACAGCACTAAAAAGACCTTTAATGCCTTGCTTTAGTCATTCAGCCGTAATTAGAGTTTAGAAGGACATGTGAGTCACTACTGAGCATTAAACATTTAAGCACACCATCACGGTGACAGCAGTGGATAACTGAGCCGGCACGGCCGCAGCGGGATCAGCGTTTGGCCCTCGGGCTCCTGGCGTCTGAGTTTAGCACAGTTTAAAATAAATATACCTTATATTACCTGATTATTCTTTTTTTTCCACTTAAACACACGGAACCCAAAAACACACGAAAACAGAAAACTGGATTTAGAGAATGATGATCATGATTAGGGCGATGTATGACGCAATAAACAATCGCAATACTATACAATGAAAAATACTATTGAAAAAAATTGTTGGAAAATAAAGCCGAGATCGTATTTGCATATCAAATTTACCTCACTGCATTTCTGTCTCTATGTGAACTCCAAACAAAGAAGAAGAAAGGAAGGCGAGGAAGAAGAAAGAAGAGGAATCAGTGTTTGCTGGAGCTGCAGAACAAGTTTGAGAAGCCAGATTTTGTAAAATGGAGAATCATACTTATTATTTATCACAGAAAAAGCGAGAGAGTGTGAATGTAAGTACTTGGAAGTACGCTACGGGAACCTGACGGCCACCGTGCGCTCTGATACAGCTAAAATATAAATAAAAATGTCATGAACTCTGAGATCTGTATGTGTGAGGCGACATGGTCTCAGACCCTCTAATAATCCTGAGAATCCAGAGAAAGCTTCACACCTTTGATAATTATTATGAATGAGATCAGCATGCACGCTTGCAAATTTATAACAAGGGTTACAGCTTAATAACACAGGATAAATACATCCCTACTGTATTAATCCTCCAATTTTTTCGCCATGTCAAACGAGTTTCCTTAATGAAGTTTCCTCCAGTGCTGTTGAATTCTGAATGAATTCAGATTGATCAGAAGGTGTTGATTAATTTTCTATAACAGCAGCTTTGACAGTTTATAGCTGCTAATGTAAGTAACTTCAACAGCAAACGTAACTAGAAATGAATAAAAAAGTGTGGCTCTTTAATAAACATTTCTACAGTATAATAGGAATAAAACATCTCGAGATATTGGAAAGGTATCAAAGGTAATAGTAGTCACTCCTCTCCATCACACCTCTCTATCGCTGATTAGTTTCCTAAAAGAGCACAACATGGAAGGTTTCCTTTGATTTCGTACTTGTTGAATGTGTGTGTAAATTCCATTTCACTTGTTTATGTGGTTCTGGTGTTTTACTTTGCTTTAATATGAACAGATGGACGAGAACAAATTTTTTGCTCTTCAAAATGCCTTCTGAGATTCATTACCGAGAAGGGAACGCTATACAGGAAACAGAGAAGAGATGAGATGACATCGGCGCCTTCGTTTGAGCAATCTGTTTACTAATTACTACCATGATGCGAGTGGAACTTAAGGTAAAAATTCATACACTGACATTTCGGGCGCGCAGATGTTCAATTAGCTCTGGATTAAAATGGCTTGTATGAACGGCTTCGTGTGCTGTCACGATATTTTGCATGAGCGCGTATATTAATTATCGTCGTGGTACATTGTGTCGTGTTCACCAAGCCTTGTTTTGAAAGCCAGTACATGAGATGGCTGACAGCCTGGGATTTATGAATTCACATCCCATGGTGCAGTGCTGCTAATGGACGTCATTCTCCTGTGAGTGTGAGAATGGAGGCTATCTAATGAGCAAAACAATCACGTCCAAAACATTGTTTCAACTTTGGATACGAATCAGCGGGAGAGAAATGGATGGAGCCGCCGCGCCGCCATGTTAGCGGGACAGATATTTATTGCGATGCTTTATTTTTTCATTCAGCAAGCTAGAGTTTATTTATGAATACGTGTAGCTAAATAACCAGGGAAAAAAAGATATCAAAAATTACAGGACAGAAATGCAAAAACGCACATCATGCTGATTCCGAATGAAACAATTCATGCCTTATGAAAGATTCTATTTGGTTGGGAATGACTTAAGCACATAAACGTCCTCACTGCAGGGTACGGTAATCTCCTGAGGTGTTCCTATTTTTCCGCAAAGTGTTCAGCGTAATAAAGAAACAACAACTGAAAGTTCTCCGAACTCCAAAACTAAACACACTGGCTTGATTAAAAGTAGTCTGAGTGCTGAGAAACTATTTTTTAGAAATGTCTACAATTGACACGACTTAATCCAAAAACGTCCTATATCTGAGGAACTAACCGAGTGAACTGAACACCACTTCCAGTATCAACACTATATAATGAAACACAACATTAGCTGTTGAGCTTTCAATTCCTTGCTACGTTTCTTAACTAGCTAGCTTATTCATGTTAATTTATACGTTTCTAGCTACATAGCTATCGCAGACACACTACCTGAGAGTTTCCTATAGACTTTAGCAGCACATAGATATATTTAACACAACAGGAAATAGTTACTGAACATTAATGTGACATTTTAAGTTTAATACCAAGCTTTCATTCGGTAAAACATCTAAAGATCTACCTAGTTTCCTCAGCTAGCTCCTAGTTTACCTGTACAGGTTGGACCTTGGCCTGGGAAATGCCTGGATGTGTCTCACGTTCAATAATTTGCAGATTATTATCATGCTGTTTTTAATTTGAAGCATTTAAAACTGAAGATAGCTGATAAACTGGGTTAAAGATGCTAATCTGTCTCAGACATTGCTGCTAATTGCTGCTTGAAGCCTTTATCAGTCTTTATTTTGATAAGATCTTGAAACCGAGTTATTTAAAAGATATAGTCTCCTTGTATCTCCGGAGCCTCGACCAATCAACATCCACATCTATTCACATTCAATCGGACAGACAGGAACAGACTTAAAGCCTGAGGATCTGGTTGCTACAAAAACTTTCCGCCTCCTGCATATTACAAAGCTAATGTTTTGTCTTACATCAGACATTAGCAACATTACTCACACAATCAGCTGAAGGTTCCAGTGGAACCGAAGGTCAGCTAGCATATGTAAGTGCTTGGACAGAAACGTGTATTTTTAATATGGCTTTACAATGAAAAGTCCAAGGTGCTGTTTTGGAGCAAGTTCAGATCATAAAAAGGGAAAAAATCAGGTGAAATAAACATTAGAAATGCCAGCAGAAACTGCAAGCTACTTCAGATATGGTGTCGCAAGTTCCTCCTCTCGATGGGTTCCTTGTTGGCAAGTGGTCCGAGCATTCACGCTGTCTGGTGCCCTTCTGCATCTTCAGCAGGTATCTCAGGGTCAGAAGTATTTTGCCCTTTACTCTGTACACCTCACCTGAGTGGGGCAGCAAGGACTAAATTACCCTTCACCTGCAGCAGGGTTCAAACTGAGGGTTCTCATCAACCACAACCATCTCAGCTGCCATGTCTATCTCCTCGGAGGCTTTCTTCCGTTGTTTAGGTTCCAAACCCACTTCTATAAGAAATAGCACGCTGATGTTGCTGGGAAACCGCCGCAGCCGACTTCAATGGGGAATAAGATTGCTTGCCATCCTTTGACAAGAGCCTCATTGATCAAAACCTGGTGCTTGGCTTTCTTTAGGTGCTGAGAGAGAGAGATAGCTAGCTTGTCCTCCTAGGACACTGTGAATTCGGTTACTAAGATGGTTTTTGTCAGCCTTGTATCATTGACGTTAGAGAATACATTCAGAGGAATAAAAAAGACTGAAAGGCAGAAACGATCATGAGCTGCAAGCTGGTGGTTCGAAAATAATGGGAAGCTCAGGTGTGTGTTATTGAAATTTATAGTGCGTGTATGTGTGTTCTGTTTTATCTATTGATCTGGCTTCCTGTTTTCCGGGAATCTCTGAGTAATTATCAGTGTCTGTCTAAGTCATGCTAAAAGAAAATCCAATCTGCTAAACCTGCTAGCAAAATTTCACAGAAGGTAGTGACAGCTAGCTAGACCTATATATTATGTAAATATATTCAGAGTTTGGGCGTGGCTCAAAATGACAAAGTCCTGCTGTCCGATGAACATCCGTCTTTCCTCCCATTAGAACACAGTGTACTCGAATCCGCCACAGACGGCTATTGAATGATGGCATGAGTCTATTAGTGGCTTTTACGGACATTTTCATGCAGGCTGTGCTGTCCACCGAAAACAGCCTGCGTTAAATTACTAAACTGCACGATACTGGAGCGGACTATTAGATAATATGATTCAATAAAACATTGTCTTTCACAAAAGAGTGATGAATAACAGACACATTTCTACACTGAATATAGAAACATTGGACTGCAGCATTTTAATGACATTTTAGGGGAAGCCGTCTTATCTTAAAGTGTGTCTTTATTAGTTTACTAGTTACATTTATTAGTTGTTTAATAAGATTAGGAGATTGCATAATAGTAATAATAATAATAATAATAATAATAATAATAATACAGCTAGATAGAGCCTTATAATAAAAAACAAACTGTTTTTGATTAAAAAAAAGTTCTATTTGTGTTTGATATTAAAAATAAAAACTCCACACTGAAACACGTGAAATATGTTTATGCTGAGATATCTCTGATGTATTTTGGTGCTAATTTGTTTGATGTGATTTATTTATAATTTCTTTATGAATCTAGCTTGAAGCTCACGAGCTAATTATGAAGATTAACACACAGTGTCTCCTTTAAAGCTGAGCTGTGTGTGTGATCAGGAGTTAAACTGGGATTTGTTATGTGGGAGCGCTCTGTGGTTTCAGGGTTGCCATGGGTGCTACAAAATCTGCATGATAAACAGTAGATAAAATATAACAAGGTGAGAGAGCCCTCTGCTAAACACTAGTCAAGTAAATTTATGCAACATACATTACCTAAGGGAACACAGGACAGTAAAAAAGCTTAATAAACTGTGAGAGGCGAGACAAAGACCGCAAGCTATTCATTAATTAATGTTATAGCTAGAAAATGATCGAACTAGTCCTGTATTACCTCGTCATGGTGTCATTTATGATATTCTGCTCAAACCACAACTGTCTTGACAATGCTGAGACATTTCAATATGTTGCTAGCTTGCTTGACAGTTTAACTCGAACTAAGAGGATGTACTGTGTAGGATTCAGCCCCCTGACCCCCCTCTCTTACCCCTCCCTTTCCAAGCATGTATCAGAGCGTACGGTGGCCGTCAGGAGCCCGTATAGTACTTCCACCTACTTACATTCACACTCTCTTGCTTTTTCGGTGCTAAATAATAAGTATCATCCTCTGTTTTTTAAGATTTGGCTTCTCAAACTTGTTCTGCAGCTCCAGCAAACACTGATTCCTCTTCTTTCTTCTTCCTCGTCTTCCTTTCTTCTTCCTTTCGGATTCACGCTGCCGCTTGTAAAACCGTGAAGCATGGAAGGTGCTCTCTAGAGGTTTGTCCGTTCTGGGCTACTGTAGCGGCGCAACATGGCGGCTCCGTAGAGGTGGACCCGCTCCCTGTGTAGATATAAAGGACACATTTTAAGCTTACACAAACACAACGATTTGTAGTTACAGGTAATTATACACTAATGAGGACATACTTATGAATATTATATTTCATTTCTGCTAATAGAGCCCCCTGAATCCTACATAGTGAACCTTTAATGTAACCGTTAGCTACCAAAGACTGGAGACAAACTGCCACAATCTACAATATGTTAACAGTAAACTATCAGTGCTTAAGCAGCCTCTCAGAGCAGTTAACATTCTGTTAATGGACGTGTCAGTTTCTGATGATTTTTCTCCCTACCTTGCCATCCACCTCTCACGCTGCCATCTGTACTGCCTGACTGACGGCCAAGTGACTGAGGTCGCTGATCTGCAACGTAGCTTTTAATGAAATCCACTGACAGAAAAAAGGGAAACCCCGTGGAAGTCCTGATGTTCTTTCATCACCTCATTTATGTTCTCTACAGCTATGAAGATTAGTCATGGTCTGAATTAATAAGAACGAGAAAAGTCTAAAAATATATATACGTTGTTGAAGACGTTTACTGCACTGCTGTATTTTATTGCTATGGAAATCTGTGAGAGAGAGAGAGGGAGAGGGAGAGAGAGAGGGAGAACGAGAGAGAGGGAGAGAGAGAGAGAGAAAGAGGGAGAGGGAGAGAAGGAGAGAGAGAGGAAGAGAGAGAGAGAGGGAGAGAGAGAGGAAGAGAGTGAGAGGGAGAACG
>JAQQZX010165294.1:0-23857 GCA_030068355.1 Notoglanidium maculatum
TCCTATAAGGACAATGGCCATGGAGTTTGGGAGGTGGAGTCCCTGCTGACCTTCACTGCCACAGAGGAGGACGATCACAAGGACATCATCTGCACTGTCACTTTCCACGGCCACAAGAAATCTGAGGTCACTCACAAGATATACATAAAACGTAAGACAAGTTAGATTGTGTGTCCTTCATAAATCAGGTTTATATTATGATTGGCTTGTCTGAGCTGATTGAAGAATAGTAGAGGAATAATTCAAACACTCTATTTAAAGGTCCACTATTTAGGATTTGGAGGGTATCTAATAGCAGAAACAGAGTATATATTCCATGGTATACATGAGTATGTTTTCACTAGTGTATTGTGTATCACATGTAACAACTAATCATTGTGTTTTTATTAGCTTAGAATGAGCTCTTTATATCTACATAGTGTGCAGGTCCACCTCTAGGGAGCTGCTGTGTTGCGCAGATATAGTAGCCCAGAACAGACATTTAGAGAACGCCTTCTATGTTTTGCATTTTTATAAATGACATTGTGAATTTAGAAGTCAGCACAGAAAGAACAAGTAAGAAGAAGGGAGGAAAATTAGGAAGAAGAAATAAGAGGAATCAGTGTTTATTGGTGTTGGTTAACCATTTTGAGAACCCACAATTTGAAAAATGGAGGATCATACATGTTACTTAGCACAGAAAAAGCAAGGGAGCATGAATTTATTTATTATTTACTTTGACGTACACTACGGGCACCTGATGGCCTCTGTATGTTCTAATACACACTTGGAAAGGGAGGGGTAAGGGAGAGGTATTCAGGTGGTTGAAACCTACATAGTGGACCTTTAACTCCAAATACACCGTACCACTGATACAGGGATTTTCCAAAAGTTAAATTAAATAATTACATGTGAATCACTATTTGCCTGTTTCTGAGGTGACCTATATAGACAAGTATGTGATTCTTATATTGTTTGTAAGCAAAGGATGCATAAATATTATGCTTATAGGGTTGCATGACACTTACATAACCCCTTTATGGCAAATGGCAATCCGATTTAAACTTTTCTAAAGATTTTTTGCAATAGGCATCAGTTGAAATAAAGGCTTCTTTTGTACATTTTGATGTCACGTTGAAATAACATCTGAGTCAAGTAACAAATTTTGTCATTACAGTTATAGCGCAGTGTTACTCTGCTATGTGAGAATGATGTGAGATGATGGAATGATGTGTCATATATTGCCTAGTGAGGTTAATTTTAAAAATGCACAGTGGAAAACATTATAAAAGACACCATTAATCTATTCATGTTGGTTTATGTCAGGTTTCATGAAAATGAAGCAAGTGCCATTTGCTGTTAAAATTCAACAATAGTGAGATTGGTGTTAGTCAGACAATGATGGATTTCATGGGCTTGAGAAATCTTCAGATTATCTTGTTACTGTTATTGTTAAAGTTATTGGTGTAGGACATTTTGAAGTACAAAGTGGAAATGAGGGGTTGTAAGGGAGAATGGAGATGCTGATGCAGCTAATGTACTGTCACCTCTGACCTTGATGTGTTCAGTCACCATGACACATTGTAACATAGCATAAGAAATGAGAAATACAGCATCTTAAGAAACTCTTCACTGCATAATATGGAATAGATTACATTAATGAACAAAAACATTAGCAAATTATCATAGGATTAAAGGCAAATATTTTCTTTTTAGTCCTACGAACAGTACCATTAAGTAAAATGCAAAGTGCATAAGAATGGAAAATGTCTATAAAGTTACAGTTTTGTGTCTTTAAATAACGTTTTTTATAACATATTTTTCCAGGTAAAGAAAATTACTTTCACATCATTATTCCTGCGGCTGCTGTGCTTGGAACCATCATTTTATTTGGAACAGCATGTTTCTTCGTGACCAAGAAATACAAGTGAGTCTGAATGAAGCTAAAGATAGTAGATAAAGAGTATCTCCATAAGATAAATTTGTTAAGATGTGTGTAATAAACTTTGCATGTTGCTGCTGTACATATTTAATGCACTACGTGAATATGTGCAATTCATATATTCAAGCTAATATCAGTTAGGCATTCATTCATTCATCTTCAGTAACTGATTTATCCTGGTGAGAGATAAGGTGGATCCAGAGCCAATCTAGGAATCAGTGGGTGGGTGCAAGGCGTTAATACACCCAGGAAGGGACACCACAGGCTGAACCCCCCACACACAAACACACACACACACACACACACACACACACACACACACACACACACACACACACCCATGCTTATTCACACCTTGCCCTGGTCACTGTAATGCTTTGTAGACTTATTTCTTTTTCTGTTACATCACCATCAGGAGACAGATTGAAGAGCTCCAATCTAGAAATCCAAATGGGTAAGTAATTAACAGTATTGCCATAATAATACAGACAAAACTAGTAGTTTTTGTTGGTGATTTCATTGCTACACTGGCACTTAAATGTAAACACTTTTCATGATTTAAAGATTAAAGCCACTTGACTTGAAATACACATGTTCAGTTTAACCTTTAACCCCTGTATCACACTTTTTTAGGCCCATAAATTGTGTTTTGTCTAGGTGGAAATGTTGTTTTTTGCTTTTAGTTTAGCTTTTTCCCTTTAAGTGTGTATGTATTTTGAGGGGGTTGCTAACTTTTTAGCATGAAATTGAGAGGTGCTAATTAATGTGCAACTGGACCCACCGGTGACACTTGTCATGGTTAAAGGGTTACACACACACACACACACACACACACACACACACACACACACACACACAGAGAGAGAGAGCGAGAGCGAGAGAGAGAGTCATTATTATGTCATGTGTCTATCATTAAATGGTTAAAAAGGGTTATCTTGTGCAAGGGCAGTCTTCATTGACAGAGCATCTCTTATTTGTGTTAATTTTCTCTCATGATGTAATGTAAGTACACATATATTTCCTTTAATAAACTTGAGGAATGAGAGCTTTACTCTAATCTCATCATGTGCAGTTTTTAAATAGTTGTTTTAACAAAAATGCAAACTGAAAGTGATCCACTACCAGACTGAATGACCTAGGAATGGCATAATGACATAAAACAATATAAGCATGGTTGAACATCATTGTTATTCTTTTACAAAACAGATTAGCGTCATCTGTACCCAACTTCCTCCCTTCTTTATGCATCTTTCATGACTGCTTTTCTTTCTTTGTCAAATACTTATTCAAACGTACCAGATCTTTTTATAGTGGCCATATAGTTGCTATCAGTGTTGTAACTGATACTTCATGAAATCAGTCCATAACAATATGAATGTCTGTTCTACAATCATATTACATCACAGCACTGTTGATTTTTTAAATCAAATTTGCCAGATAATGTTGATAAATTTTCTATAAAAGTATATGATGACAGTAGTTCCAGCTGTAAGGGGAAATGTGTATTTAACATTAGAGAAGAGTCCCCAGTGTCAATGCTTTGTAACACTCAGTACATTTTCAGACATGGGAAAATCTTCAGGACTGAGGGCCAGGGGTGGACAAAGTACTGAATTATAATTAAGTGAACGTATATTTAAAAGTGGAAGTATTCAACCACAAATGTACTCAAGTGAGAGTAGAAGAAATTCTATATTCAAATATACTCAAGTATCAAAAATAAAAAATAAAAAAAATCTCCAGATGTACACAGATAGCTATAGCTTTAACTACATTGTGTAGCATGAGAAGGTCAGAGCAGACGACTGATTAGTGTGATTCTTGATAGATTTTATTCTATACCGATGGAAGTGATTGGATGCTAATCTGAGCCAGTTCATTTGATATATAGTATGTAGTCATTGGCTGGATGAGAAAAGAGGCCTTAGTGATTTGTAACAAATACTTTGGTCAGGTCTAACAACAAAAATGTAAGGAGTAAAAAGCATAGTAATGAAGTACAATTTCTCATGTATTTTCCACTCCTGCAGATGTTTCTCAGTAACATGACAAACTGCATATAAACAATTAAAAAAATGCAATGTATCATTCTTTAATAAATTAAAGACAGTAATTGTTGTATGTGGTATAAGAAGAAGAAAACACTTTGGGATTAACTGTTATATGAAAACATTGTACTTTGGGACTCCATGTAGTGTCAGTCTGCATCACACTGCCCTGTTATTGTAATTTTTTTTATAACTTCATGTCCTGTTGTGTTTTATTTCTTACTTGTAGCTTAAATGAGTAGCAGGAAGCAGTGAGCCAAAGCAGAACAGTGTGAAATACTGACAGATCAGCAGATTGATAATCATTCTATGAGCCATGGGGTGATAAACACAATGCAAGAAAAAGTAAAACAGGATTAATAAATAGATTTTATTTAGAGTTCTTAGAACTGTGAAACAACGTCAGCGATTAGCTTTTTTTTAAATGTCTTTCTGTTCCTTTTTTCTGTTCCTCATTTACTACAGGAAAAAGCAAACTTGGCTCTTAAGTAAAACTGCACAATGCATTTGTGTTTATTTTGATTCAATGTTTACTTACATTTAACATTTTATTCAATAGAGTAAATGCAGACTTTAGTAGAATGATTAAAGACAGCATTATCTAAGGTTTCTTATCAGGGGAAAGAAAAAGCTTTCAGACCACAGTGACCTTCATCAGTTGCCCAACATGTAAGTCTCACATTACTTATTCTGTGGACAGCTATTTTGCAAAAAGGACTGGAGCATCTCTGAGGAAATTTTCAGTGCATAATTGTGATGCTTTCCCCTGAAAAACAAATAAATCTCCTTCCTATTAACTGTACATGATAAACCAAAGCCAGCATAAATAAATAATACCTTTTATGGTCTAAAGTCATTTTTATCCAAACCTGAATATTTTATCCTTTCCTGCTTTATAGGAGCTTTGGAAGAAGGCAAGAGCCTGAAAGGAGTGTTGACACTAAGTAACTATCTTTATCATGCATTTTCATTAGATTAAAAACAATCACAGCTTAGAATTTCATTATAGTTAAAATAAGTATAGTATATAGTAACTATATAAACTTTTAGCTTTATTGACATTTAATGAAACAAAACATTTTGCTAAAGGAGGCACAAATTCTCAGCTTTCTCTAGGCTACATACAGTAACTGAAATCTCAAATTGTGACATATTTTGTCAAATAGTTGCTTTGTAGTCTTAGATCATACTTACTGTGTGCCTTATATTAGCTCTGTGATATTGTTTCAATCCAGCAGCTGTGACAATGCTGTATATAAAATATATATGTAGGTTAAATGATAAACAACACAAGCAAATAACCTAATTTCTATGTTTAAAGGTCAAACAACTGTGTAAGTACCGTGTCAGGAGCAACCGGATTCTCAAATCCCTGTTTCCTATCTCCACAGAGGTAAAGCACTTTATATGCTTTATACACTTATATATTAGATACTTGTATATACTTATATACTTTACACACACACACACACACACACACACACACGCGCGCATATATATATGCCTTTATGCCTTGTATCTTACACTGTGGCACAGTTCCAGTTCATGTGTTTACCAGTGGTGGACAAGAAAGAAAAAAAAGCCCTCCTTATTGATAAACAAATACAAGAAGTTTCATTTGATGTGTAGTTGTTGTGTAGAAGGGTGTTGTGATGCAGCTTGATGCTGTAACTATATCATATGGTACTTGTTAATATGATACTTGTAGCATGTACAGGACAGATGATCTTTGCAAAATCAGGTATGTGGAAACTAAAATAATTAAGTGCAATGCAGCCATATAAGTCTCCTTCTAAAGAACCATTTATGTAAAATTTATTTCGAGTTTGCACCTTCTGCCTTCTTGGTAAGATGAAATTAAAATTTTTGGCTTTCATTGACTTCTTTGAATTTTTACTTTCTAGTTATACAAGATACAACACAAAACATACATCTGTAATAGAAAAAAGTTTGAAATTATGTTGGGTTTTCTGAAGTCAACAAAGGGTCAAAGTTATACAGACAGGTTCAACAATACACGTATATTTTATATAATTCTTATGCGGCAACTACCAATTATTTTGATTTTTTTAAATTATCTTTTGATAATTATTTGATAATAATTTTTTCTTAACTAAGCTTAATTAAATAGCAGTCCACTACTTACAACAGTAGTGACATTTTTCAGATAATCTGGCCCAGCATGAGAATATTATCAAGTGCTCATGTCGACCAAATGAACGTTGATACTCATTCATCATAATCATTATATATGAATGGTACTGAATACACACTCAGACTCAAGGTGATGGGATTATGTACATCGTTTACTGCTCATCACTTTTTGAATCACTTACCTCACTTTTTGCAGCTATATGTCTGTATTTCAAGCAATGATTTGTTCAAATTTTGAACAGACAAATTCAAAATAAAGATAAAATAAATATCTGCTCCCTGTTTCACTCAATGAAAGTTTCATTTTGCTTGCTGTGCATTTTTGCATCTTTGCATTTTCAGTGTTTGGAATCGACTCCAAAGATTTACATTTGACTCTTAGATTTCAATGCCCAAGATTAGTGAATCGATTATTTTTTGAACCGCAAACAGGGTCGGAAAAATAGGCTAGTTTAACTTTTTACTTTTTTGAGCTAATTGAATCAAAAAGCTTCTCTACTTGAAAACAACAAAACATAACAAAGCTATTAATGGACGGTTCGAGCAGGAGCATCATGCTTCTTCTCGCATTCCCACAAACAAATGATAATATTACTAACATTAAAACTCAAGTTATGTCATGTAAAGTTTCATACCATAGACATTTACATTTATGTCATTTGGCAGGCACCCTTATCCAAAGTGACTAACAAATGTCTCATTTATACAACTGAGCAGTTAAGTGTTCAGGGCCTTGCTCAAGGTCTCAGCAGAGGCAACGCTGGGATTTGAACTCACAATCCCCTGATCACTAGTCCACCACCGTAGAGAAAGTACTACTAATGTTTCTGCTCCACCGTTTCACTCAAATGTGATGTAATGCATGCTCAGGCTGTTTCATAATGTAGTTTAACTAATAATTAAATTATTGCCAATTATTTTTACTACCAAGTTTTATTGATTTTGTTGATTAGTTGTTGCAACTCTTATGCATTTTAAAATTGTAATCCTGTAAATAATTTCCATTACTTCAAAATGTATCAGTAATATGATTAGTGCTTTTTTTTCTACAACTATAACGGAATAGAGGTACCTTTTTTGTATCCTAATTATGTAACACCATTGCATGTACTCCATTACTCCCCATTCCTACCAAAGCCAAGGCTTTTTTACATCACCATGTATTGGAAGGCTGCTGTCCATGAAAGACACCTTCGTTCCAAAATTAAATTTGTTAAAGAAAGTTTGCAGTTGACCACATGGACAAAGAAAAGGCATTCTTGAGGAAAGTTTTATAGTCAAATAAGACAAAGATTGATTTGTTTGAATAGAGGTGTAATTGGAAGAGTAAATCTGAGGCATTCAACCATAAAAATGCTGTATCAACTCATAAGCAACTGATAAGCATGGTTAAACAAAGTGGATGGAATAAAGAAGGAGCACTATCTAAGAATTGTTCTGCATGAGTTCAAACCATCAGCTAGACAATTGAAAAACACAGTGACACACACATGTGACGCACATCAACGCTGGTTGTTGTATGGATAAAGCAGGCTAATATTTAGCATAAAACAAGTCCTGACCTCAACCCATGAAGAGTGGTCAAATATCCCAACAGAATTCTGCCAGAAGCTTATTGATGGCTACCAAAATGTGAACAGAAAAGAACAAAAAGAACAAAAAGAACCAAAAAGAACAGTTCAAAGAAATCATTAAAAGCCCATTATTGCAATGACATTCATGTCTGTGTATGTAAACTTCTGACTGCATCTGTATGCGTGTAACATGCTATGTACTGCACCTCCCCCTCATACAGTATATGCAGCTGTTATGTTGTCTGTAGGAGCAAACCATTGTATTATAAGAATTTAATTGTCTTTAAATACTTTGTATACTTTTATATACAATAAATTTGACTGGTTGTAACTCTGTGATAGTTATGTAAATTAATTAATGCATGATTTCTGAGAATTTCCTATTAAGTAAATAATAGAGCATTTTGCACCACAAGAAATTTTCAATTAAAAAAAAAAAAAAACTTTTTTTTTACCAAATGTTAGTGGGGGAAAAGCCTATAACACATCTGGTGGTGGATGTTCAGCTGTAAGTAATCCTCATCACATATTTCCATTTATATTTTCCGTTTAAATGATCACTAACCTTTTATTATCATGGTCATTTTATAGCTTGCCTTTATATCTTGTCATGTTTAATCCTGAACAGAATTTAATAAGAGAATTGATTTATTAAATTAAAATTGATACTGAATTAGTTATTATAATATCACATTCTGGATATTGTGTTAATACTTTTGCATACAAGTTTAGGCTGCCTTTGGCAAATCTTTAGTACTCTGCAGATTGTGAAGTCTTCATGCCTATTTCATTTCTCCACAGGGCTATGGTGATAACATGGTTGACCTGAATGTGTATGGGAATATCTGATGGGAATACAGAAATGCAAGCTATCATCTCTTTGTTTTGGTTGTTTTTTGTTTTAAGTTTATGTTCTATTGTATTTGTGCTTGCTGTATCTTGCTGTTTGAAAATGTGTCTTGTAATGAGAATCCTATTCATGCTTTGTATGTGGAGTTTGCTAAATGAGGAAGCTGTCAAGTCTTTATTTGTTGGCAATGATAGTAGGATATTTTGCATATTGACATGGTCTGCTGAACTTCATCATAGATTGTTATTTTTATGTTTCAGTAGGGAGGGTTTTAGTTCCTTTTACTGAATGCTGATTAACCATGTTTATGACCACACACTAATTCCATTAAGAAGCCCACTGAAGCATTAACTGATTTTATACATGTAAAAGAGATATCTTTAACATTTGACCTGCCATATTTTTTAAATGATTATGAATTTACAAATAGCCTTGTGATTTTATTATGTTAAAGAATGACTTGCTTTATAAAACAAGAGAGAAAAAATGCATTGAAGTATGGAGAGTTACATTATGTTCATGTATGCATATGCATGGAGAGATGATGAGAAAGAAACTATCAATAATACAAATACTATTTTGTTTTCTTTGTTTTGTGGGTTTTTTTTTTGTTGCACAGACTATTAAAGGATACATTTTTCTTCATTGTATTGACTGTGATATATTGACTGTGATTATTTGTTTTGAATAGGTACAGATTCTTTTCAGTTTTTTTATTCGTAAAGTTCTTAAAAAGACATTGTCAGGCACCAGTTTTTCAACAATGCACAGCAAAGCGAACAGGGTCTCTACTAGAAGTTCCTAATCATTCTGTTCAAGTTACTATATATACAAAAATAAATAATTAATTAAAGTAAATTAAATAATCCTTTCTATAATTGTGCTTTCAAAAATACTAGTACAGTGAAATAACAAAGACAAAAGAACATACAGTATATGGGGGGGAAAAACTATTTTTTCCCTGGCACACAGTATATATCATACTTGAGATTATATATACAGGATATATATACTGTTGTGTATATATCTACTTTCAGTAATTGCTTTTATGCTGATCTATTCATCCTATTTTAGGAAGTGAGAGAAAACCAGAGAACTGTTTGAAAATGTACGTGTACATGAGAAAAGCATGCATGCAAGCATCTAAGTTTCATTGAAATGACATTTACAAAGATGAATAATTGATGTAATTCAAAGCAAGTTACCAGTGTAATAAAGATAAATTAATTAAGATACAATGCATATGTGTAAGTACCACAAGTGTTTTACAATATTATAGCACATTTTGGAACATTTGTCCCATAAGCTTTTACACCATATGCTTGCATGTTGTGCCTGCTGGGAGCATAAACCGATTTTATCATATGTTACAAAAATATCTTGCACAGCAATTGCGACAAAAGGATATGATATGTGAGTGTGTGTGGGTGTGTATATGCTAAAGTTAAAAATTACACAATCATATAAGTAAAGGGTCAAAACTTGGTGTAACTATATGTCATGTATGTGCTTGATCGGTCTGTGGCTACGCAGTTCCATACACATTAAGCTGTGATGCACTGTGTGTTCGGAAACATTTATATCATAGCCAGCATTAACTTTTCAGCAATTTGTGCTAGGTTGCAATTTTAGCAATTAGCAATTTTGACTGAGGTTGACACAAGGCCTGGTGCATCATGGTGTAAGAGGCACCAGACATGGGATTATTGCTGAATGAAGGATGTAACAGAGTGGATAACTTCTTAATAAACATTTATTATTTAAGGTGCAGAAGAATATATATTTTTTTCTAACAATTAAATATTCCAGCAGGGCATTACACCATTTTAGAGCCATGAAATCAATCTACAATACATTAAAAGAGCTGCATGTAATTTTTTATTATAAACGGCTTGTTTTATTTCCAATTTCTTGGTGGGAAAGTCATTACATTTGTGTTTGGTTTTAGAGACATTGAAATCATATGCTAAAAATGTAATTAATTTATGATGTAACTCTTATTTCAGGTCAAGTGTTGTTGCCACTGTCAGATTAATGACCCTGCCAAGACTCAGACACCAGCCGTGCATTCTATCAGCATGTCAGTAGATACATTTTTGCTAAAGAAAGACTTTTTTGGGGAGTTAAATGATTAATTTATGCTGAATAAGTTGCCTAAAAAAATCTATTGCACATTATCATAACAAATAATTCTCTTTATTAGTCATTTTTACACAACAGGTCCCACATTATGAAGCAATACTAGTGTTTCTGAATAAAGTCTATGGCATAGTGAACAACAAAAAACAAGATCTTAAATAACACATAATATATATTCTCTAAAATTAAATGTTACCATAGATTGTGTTTGAATGAACGTGTGGATAAACGTTCTTGTTTTATTTATTCTAGTGATTTGGATTTATCAGTTGCCAAATGAAGAAAAACAGGCAGACATCATATCCCATGTAATAGTAGAAATTGCTCCCGTGAGAACACGGTTTAACCAGTGTGTATAGCTTAAAAAAAACATGGCACATGAGATACTGTGCTAGTTAAATTAACATGTTTCTCTCTCTCTCTCTGTCATACACACACCCACACACACGGTAAGCTGTAGCTGTTTTTTCTGAAAGCATGTGTATGTGTGAAAGCAGTGCTTGATATGCTTCCCCCTTCCTTTTTATTAACATGTTGCTTTTCAAAAGCCATTTGATGTTATTCTAGTTTTGATCTATAGTCGCCTATAAACAGATGCCTTTATTCAGCTTTTTTCTTTGCCAATTAAGAGCAATAGCTTAAAGGTGGGTAGCAGTGACTATGTAAATTACAAAGTTAGTCTAACCTTGATCAAACATAGGATTCTTATGTATCCTCAACTTTATGAAAATTAGCATTAAATGAACATCCAGCATAAAAGAGTACATCAAAGAAGGAGAACCGGTGAACCAGTGACAGCGTGATGGGACCCCAAGGCTCAATGATGCATCTCGGGAGCAAAGGCTACGCTGTCTGGTCCGGTAACAGAGTCCTGGGAGCACCAAATATCATTGATGCATGTGGGGAGGGAAAGATAGCCCATCTGGTCTGATCCCACAGAAAAACTAGTGTAGCCCAAATTGGTGAAAAGTTAATTCTGGCTACGATATAAATGTTTCCGAACACACAGTGCATCACAACTTGCTATGTATGGAACTGTGTAGCCACAGACCAATCAGAGTGCCCATGCTGACCCCTGTCCACCATTGAAAGTGCCTATAATGGGCACGTGATCATCAGAACTGGAGCATGGAGCAATGGAAGAAGGTGGCCTGGCCTGATGACGTTTTCTTTGTGTGTCACTTATCTGGAGAAGAGATGGTACCAAGATGCACTATGACAAGAAGGCAAGTCTGTGGAGGCAATATGATGGTCTGGCCAATGTTCTGCTGGGAAACCCTGGGTCCTGGCATTCATGTAGATGTTACTTTGACATGTACCACCTACCTAAACATTGTAGAAGACCAAATACACCCCCCTTCATGGCAATGGTATTCTCTAATGGCAATAGTCTCTAAAAAACAAAAAACTGCCAAAAAACTGCAAAAAATTGTTCAGAAAAATTGTTGAGGACTTGGCCTTCAAATTCCCCAGATCACAATCCAATCATGCATCTGTGGGATGTGCTGGAAAAACAAGTCCGATCCATGGAGGCCCCACCTCGCAACTTACAGGACTTAAAGGATCTGTTGTTGATGTCTTGGTGTCAGAAACCACTGCACATCTTTGGGAGTCTTGTGGAGTACATGCCTCGAAAGGTCAGAGCGGTTTTGGTGGCACATGGAGGGATATACACAATATTAGGCAAGTGGTTTTAATGGTATGGCTGATTGGTGTATGTTTATACTTATAACTCTTTATTGCTTAGTCATAGAAATCAGTGGGAAGTACATTTAAACTCGAGCAGAAAATGCTGAATTTCCTAAAGGGCTGCTAAGGAGCATCTTATTTTAGGTTGCAAGTTACCCATGTGATATGAATGAGAAGTAAGACTACTTTCATATGTATAATTATGCCTTGTGTGCCTCAGTTTCTTTGACCATGGTGGAGGCTACATTAGATAAAGGCTTACTGAAACCAGACAGATAAAAATTGGAAAAACATTGACAGGTCTTTCCAATCTTCAAATGTCTAGTTTCTGGGAAAGTTGTAGTTGTCTGGGAAAGAGAGGGGCCAGAGGAGAATGGCCGGACTTGTTCAGGAACACTAAAGAAGTAACAGGTCTCCAGGAACAGGGTTGGTGCAAATGGTGTGGAAACGACAAAGACAGAATGGTGTGAAAAAAAAAACATTCCTGGTCAGGGTTGCAGTGGTATTTAATGTTCATAATAAGATAATGCTGAATAGGATAAATATAAAATTGTACTTTTCTGTATTTATAATAATTAATTTATATCAATTTATTTACCGTAAATGCTAGACTGAGCCTTGTTCTTTTTTTGTTCTTCTTTGTTCTTTTACATCTGCAATAATGAAAATTTTCCTGGGCTTAGAAATGTTTGATTAATTTTATGTTTCTCAAATGCTCTTTTTTTACTGTTCCACTTTTATTAATAGGTCTCCAGAAACTGGGTTGGTAAATATTAGATTGTAATTAGAAGTCCATGTAATCTTCACACACTAATGGGCATACTGTATGCATGAAGATTATAATGCAAACTTCCTTTTTCTATTTAAAATGATATTCTATTTAGTACATTTTGTGGCTTTAAATTGCTTTAAAGAAATATGAATACCTAGCAGGCCAGTAATAACAATAGTCATACTTTCATAATTATCACAGCACACAGTGTTACAGTAGTTACAGGAGTTACAGTAAATGGTATTTCTTAAATTGTACAAAAATGCCCACAATTGGTCTCAGGAACATGGTTGCTGAACATTAAATAGTACATAGATGACTATCTAATAATCAAACCCTAATATGTGTATTTTGTGCATGTCATACAATATTAACTTCTTTTTTTCTATTTAAAACACAAAAAATGTGAATAACTATCCCAACAATACTAATGATCATGCGTTTATAATTATCACTGCAACACTCGTTAGAGAAGTTACAATAAGTGACAGTCCACAATGATGCATGTTTTTCCTCAGAAACTGTGAGTAATTATGGGTATTTGCTGATCTCATGGGATTTTTACTACCCACAGTTTCTAGAGTTTGTTACGTACATAAATAAACAAACAAATAAATAAATAAATAAATAAATAAATCAGTGAGCAGCTGTGTGTTTTATCTGGAAAATGATCAGATATTCAGTTTAAAGCTGACAGGAAGGCTATAGAAGCTGATAGAGCTCCAGGAACAGGGTAGTGAATATTATAAGAAAGTTTTCGAATCACCAAACCCTAATGTGCGTGTTGTGAATTCATCTGGTATTAACTTCCCCTTTTCTATTTAAATCATGTTTTATCTCCCTTTTTTGGCATCTGTGTGACATTACTTTAAAAGAATGCAATTAACAAGTATGAAATTATATTTTTGTAATTATCATAGCAACACACTTTACAATAACCAACTTTTTGTAAATAGTATTTTGTAAATGTTGTAACAAGGGGAGTTACAGTAAATAGCAGTTCTTTAATTGCTCTTTATTCTTTCTTCATATCTGTAATATGCTTGACAAAGCATGAATGTTTTCGTTTATTTAATTTGTATATGAGTCATAGTGGTGTTTTATACTTGAGTACACTGCACAGCTGTGTGTATTCAGATAATTAAGATTAAACCCCTGGTTTTTGCAAATTTAACTAAATAATGATGATTATATCACAGCGTGACTGAATTCTTGAATCTGATTGAGCAGAAGGTGTGTATTATTTGTTATATAAAAGCATGGCTCAGACAGTCCTGGCTTTAACATAAAGGCTAGGTTGATATTAATATGCTCCTTCTAGTACATTATTGTTTCTAGGGTAGCCGCTCAAACAAAGGGACTTGTACGGAAAATGCTCTTCATAATCTCTCATTAATAATAACTGGATTTAAAAGAAGAACTTCTTTTTATTTATAAAGTAAAACAAATAATTGTTAATGCGCTTGTATTTAGTTATTTATTTATTCATTCATTCATTCATTTATTGTTCAGAGACATTTATTTAACATTTACAGAAGGAACTGCAATAGTCACAGTGATTGCTGAGAGAGAGAGAGAGAGAGAAAGAGAGAGAGAGAGAGAGAGAGAGAGAGAGAGAGAGAAAACAAGAAGTAACTTGCTTCTTGGATGTTCCACATTTCTTACAGGTTTGTCATCTGAGTGGATGGGAGGCAATGCTTTGTGATAAGCAACATGCAAAGATTACTGTATCTTTCTGATTAAGCTTATGTAAGCAGTGAAAGTGTGCATGGACATTATTACAACTGTTGTGTGAGCTGAATGGTGAGGACTAGATTTCTGAGGAGGGATATAAGATATCCACTTTGTAAGTACAATTACAATAGTTTACATTACTTTCTTTTCTACTGACTGGTATGTTTTCCTAGTTTATATGGCGTCTGGTAACCATTATCCAAAAACTGTTACTGTAAAAGTAACAGCCAAACTTGTTTTCTCATATATTATTACTGTTAAATACGCTGTACTGTTGTGCTGTGGTTGCTAGATATGTACTGCAGCCTATAAAAACAAAATTGATGTGTCCTATATATCAGAATTTTTCATGACCATTTTACTGTAAAACACTTAATAATTAATAAATGGGGATTAAAAAAACAGATCACTACAGTGGTATTAAATATACTAAAACATGTTAGGCCTATTGTAAATTTAAAAAATAATTTTAAAAAAAGTAATATATTATGACAAGTATAATACAGTTCAGAACTGATGATGCTTTTCTTGTGCCTATACCAAGAGCATTGTTTTATATAAGACATGTGAATGACCCGATCAGAAATGATAAAACAACTAATCCTGTACAAAGCACAATCACTATGCAAACTAACTTATCAAGAAGAAACCGACATCACTGACATATCCATGCTTCTGGACTAAGTGATTGAAAGCAGGAGAAAGTTTATGCTGATATGACGGCAGAGCTGAGAGTGGACCGTCTGAAGGAAGGAGTAAGCATGCAGATATACTCCATCTAAGCAACTTCACATAACGCAACGTAGTCAAGAAGTACATACAAAGTGGGTCATACACACCTGCAACAAAGGTTTTTATATCTTGGTGAGGACTAGATGTCCCCACAAGGATAGGAATATTTGACAGTTTTGACCTTGTTGGGGACCTTTGGCTGGTCCAAATGAGTCAAAATGAGAGTCAAAATGATATTTTGGTTGGTGAGGTTAAGGTTAGGTTTAGGGTTTAGAATTTAGCCATAGCATTAATTAACTGTATTATTAATTATGGTGATGGAAGGTCCTCAGAAAGATAGTAAGACAGGTGTGTGTGTGTGTGTGTGTGTGTGTGTGTGTGTGTGTGTGTGTGTGTGTGTGTGTGTAAAATAGAATAGTGAGACTGTGTGGAGAGGTAATGTCTAATCAACTTACACATTTTTATCTGGAAAATTATCGAACATCAATCATTGCATAATTATATTTATTTTTATTTTATAGTGCTTTGTATGTACTATACATGCTAGGTAACAAGCATAAATTTTACAGATTATTTTATTGAGCTAATTTCCATAAAGCAAACCTAGAATTCACTAGTTATGTACAGTATATAACCTTGATTCACTGAATTCTGGATAACTGCCAGAGGTGGTGAGAATGACCTTGATACTTTTATGTACATACATGCTGAGATCTTCCAACAAAGTCTTGAGGTGATATATGATGTAGTATTTGCAGAACATACAGATGTCACACAGCCCTTTTTCCCTGGAACCTACATGCCAAGTTCTTGTGGTTAACAGCTATCATAGTAGCATGGCAGTTATCAGCTAGTTTAGAAACATGGCAGGTATCATAGAACATAGAGTAATGGTGAGAATATATAATGTTATACGGATCTAACATGTGTGACTAATGTGTTGAGAGATGAAAGCCATGCTTACAGTGCCCCCTACAACTATTGGCACCCCTTGTAAAGATTAGCAAAAAGGTTAAAAATATCCACCTTTTGGTGAAGTAGCTTCATCTCACAGTAATTTGAAGTATGAAAATGAAAAAAGCACTGAGTTTTCTCCTAAAACCTTTTAAAACATTATGAGACCATTTTTCTCTTTACGGAATTTATCCAAATCATAAAGGGTCCAGGATCTTTCTTGTTCATGCTCGTTTTCAGCTCACCACACAAGTTTTCAGTGAAGTTCAGGTCAGGGGACTGAGTTGGTCATGGCAGAAGCTTGATTCTGTGGCCAGTTAATCATTTGGATATATGCTTTGGATCATTGACTTGTTGAAAAAACCAAAAATTACCCAATTTTAGTTTCCTGGCAGTGGAATAATAATTGTGGCACATAAGTTTTTGTTTTTTGTTTCTTGATGAGGAATTTCTTTTTCTCTGAATAAATAAAGGTTGGATTTTTCTCCCTTTTCAGTGTAAGATGAAACTACTTCACCAAAAGTATTTTTTTAAACTTTTACTAATCTTTACAAGGTGTGTCAATAATTGTGGATGATACTGTATATCAGTGCCTCATTAAAATAAGTAGTGATCTATTTATGGAGATAAAAATCAGTTCTGGCCCCAACGCTCTTCTCTTAAATACAGTGAACAAATCTGAGAGCAGTGTGTGTTATGAAACGGGCAAACCACTCAAATACGTTAGTGACAAATAATCACACGCAAGCCCACTGAGGTAGAACCCAACCTGGCAGGAGAATGAGCAGTGAGAGCTGCTTACTGAGGAACATGGAGCAAGTAATAGAGATAACTAGTAAACAGTATAATGGGTGATAGCTATTAAGGCTAGCGGTGCTAATGATTGAACTTGAAAATAGGCAGCATGAAGTGCTCTAGTATTTCTCTAGGAAAGGGCTCACAAAAAATAAAATAAATCCTCACTATTAGGGTGATCATGTGTCCTCTTTTTACAGGACATGTCATCTTTTAGGAACCTAAGCTAAGGGAGAGATTTAGGAACCTAACCTAAGGGAGAGATTTCTAAATTGCCAAAAATGTCTGGGATTTGGCTTTTGCTTTCTGTAGTCGGCATTCGTTTTGCGGGTGTCCATCTTGCCCACAGCGTCCTCTTTTTTGAAAACCAAAATATGGTCACCCTACTCACTGTGACAGACGAAATGATCAGAATCAGAATCAGAATCAGAATATCTATATTGTCATTGTAACGGGTACAACAATATTACGTGCAGTCCCTGCGGCGTAAGAGAATATTGATTAGAATAAGAATACAAAATAAAGTAAAATAGAAATAGAAAAAAATAGAAGAATATATACATAAATGTATGCATATATATAAATATGATTCACAAAAAAAACTAAAAACAAAACTCTGAAGGGGAGAGCACCGAGCTGCTGCAACTGTGTGCGCCGCCAACTGATGGGAAGCTTCGCATGATAGTCACAAGCTGCTAAGTGGGTAGCTTCATATGGTGTACATTATGTCTGGTGTATAGTCTCAAGAAGAAAAGGGAAATCATTGTTTGTGCCTCTGTTTGTAAAATAGAACATTCTGTATTTTGAATTAATTACATTTCCCCACATTATTAATCTTGCACAGAACAAATGCTGTATTCTCAGAAAATTCCCTTATAATGTCATTAACAGTATATTATGTCCATTCCAGAGTCACCAACTCTGTTTGTCTCCAGTCATTTTGCCTGAGAACATGAAAAGATTGCTGCTACTGGAAATAATACTTTATGGTACAGTGTGTTTCAAACTTAAATACTGTTTACATACAACAACAATAGTGTGTCATGAAGTGTGTGTATGAACTAACATACCGTTTCTGGCACACAGGCATCCTGTTTAACAACACCTGGTCCTGGTCAGTACGCATGCCACACAGCATTCGTGGCCTTCACAAATCCTGCCTTGTTATACCATGTTCATTCTACTATTCATCCTATCCACCTCATAACCCTTACCGGATAGTGTGGTATCAGCATGTTAGCCGCGGATATCCTTTAGTGTATGATGGTTGGTACCCTAATTCAGTGATTGATAGATACAAAGGAAGAACCAGCTTATATAATCCAGGGGGATACAGGGACTGCAGTCTACTGATTAAGGACCTTAGTCATTCCCATGATGGAGACAGAATATACACTTGGATAGACCCGGACAATGTTGGATGGAGAACTTACAAATTCTATGATGTTTCTACTCTTATTCATGTTGATGGTAAATGTTACATTTACTTACCATTTTGTCCAATTCTTTTCAACAAAGTTGACAATACTTAGCTTTGCTACATACAACATTTAGAAGCGAAAAGTAATTTTTTCCAATAATTTTCTGCTTTTTCTGTCCATTTTGAATGAGGTAGCATCTGCACAAAAGCCCATTGTTGACATTTCTGGAGGTGATAGTATTGGGAGAAACATTAGAGTTCAATGCAAAACATATCACACCTGTCCTTACAAACCCCCCTCTCTAAGTCTAAGTGGGATAGAAAAAAAATTCAGAACAGAAGACAGATTGGAAGACAGATACATTGGTGATGGCAAGTATGAAATCACACTAACACGTGAAGGGGTCGTTCAGGCTGAAAGTCAAGTAATTCAGTGTTCAGTTAGACACAGTGGGGGCCTCTCTGCATCCACTTCCAAACAACACAATGCACAGTGTAAGTAATATTTTTACATTGTATTTTAAAATTGTATATTTGTGTCAGTTTTGTTGTGGTGTAATTTCTTAGATAATGCCTTTATTGTATTGTGTGTATTATAGGTTCCATTGACAAAGTCTCGATTACTCCTGATTCAAACACAGAGTTTCTGGAGGGTGTGGAACAAGACATTGTTTGCTCGGTTACATACATGTGCTCCAGCGACAAACCTCACATTCATTGGAATGGTGGAGCATTACCTGGAAGCATAACCTACATAAGAAAACAGGGAATAAAATATGAAGCTAGATCCACATTAAAGTTCACAGCAAAGGCTGATGATCATGGAAAGACCATTACCTGCCAAAGTGAATTGAAAGGAACTGTTAAAAGAGTGCAAATTACTTTAAGAGTTAAGAGTAAGTAAGAATTTCTGGAGTTAAGTAATTTTTAGTGACCTGTATACTTACTTTTCCTTCTCCTTTCTTTCTTGCCATGTATGCACACAACTTTTGCATTTAGCATGTTTTCTTGACTGTTACTTATTATGAATTTGAATAAGCTAACTCATACGTTATGAATGCTTAAGGTTAAGGCTACAAGCAGGACTAGCTGTTTTATGTATTTCTGTTGCACCACTCAGGACCTGGTGTTGTTAATTTTTGTTAGGATTTTTAAATATTTAGTACAGCATCAGGAAAAACTATAATTGACATTTATGTGTATTTTTGTTTTAGGGTCAATGGACTCACTTGACTGGAGGGTCACAATGCCCAGCACAATCACTGGCGTCCGAGGTTCCTGTGTGGTCATTCCCTGCAGTTATGAATACAAAAACTCCCAGCATAGAAGTGCTGACGTGAAATGGTATAAACTCTCCAGTTCAGGTTACCCTCTGGTGTATGACCGATCAACAGACAATATCATTAATCAGTTCAAAGGAAAGACAAGTCTATACGGATCCTCAAATGACAAAAACTGCAGCTTAAAGATCCAGCCACTTGAGTCGCAACATAATAAGGAAAGACTATTACCCTGGATGGACCCTAATTCTATTGAATCATACCACACCAAAAAATTTAATGACATAACTATTGCCCTTGAGGTGACAGGTATGATCAATACTTTTACTGGTTATACTTACTTGGTTGTACTTATACAGTACATATGAATATAATATGTAATATATAATATTAATTACATTTTATACTTAATTATTATTATCATTTGCAAAGTAAGCATGTTATTAATATCAGTATGTTTTTAAGTACAAACAAAAAACAATCTAAACCAGACATGAAGTTCACTCCCTGAGCACTTTATTAGGAACACCTGTACACCTGCTCATTTGCACAACTATCTAATCAGCCAGTCATGTGGCAGCAGTGAATAAAATCATGCAGATACGGGTCAGAAGCTTTGGGTAATGTTCACACCAACAATCAGAATGGGGAAAATATGTGATCAGAGTGATTTTGACTGTGGCTTGATTGCTGGTGTCAGGGAGGCAGGTTTGAGTATTTCTATAACTGTTGATCTCCTGGAATTTCCACATACAACAGCTTTTAGAGTTTACAAGAAAGATGCAATAAATTAAAAAGCATCCAGTGAGTGTCAGTCCTGAGGACAGAAACTCCTTGTTGATGAGAGAGGTCAATGGAGAATGACCAGACTGTTTCAAGTTATTTTCAACTTTCAATTATTATCCAGCTCTTTGAATTCATTAGCATTTCATTCAAATCCATTTATCCAAATCCTCATCTGTATTAAGAGGCGTGTCTGTAAAATTATTTTTATGAAAAAAGCCAAAATACCTCAGTCAAGTGGTAAAGTACTTTTGTAAGTTTTCTCTGTTTTGTCCTTGAAAGATATTGTTGAGAAACCACAGGTAGAAGTTATTGGAATAGCCAAAGTTGGTGAGCCAGTAACCGTGTCCTGCAGTGTGTCACACACCTGTCCTCCAGCACCCCCAACCTTGAGCCTGAGTATTTCACGTGGGTCTGCACATTTTATACACACACCCATGCATAACGGGATATGGAAGGCAACCAAAGAGATTACATGGACAGTTGAGGAAAATGATAATTCTGTTACTTGTACAGCGAGTTACACAGGTGGACAGACATCGAAGACTGAAATCAGTCTTAATCCTTTATGTGAGTCTGAAACAAAACAATTTCAGTGGGTAAAAGTGTATTATTAAAAAAAATTTTTAAATGTATAAATAAAAAATAATAAAAAAAAAAAATTTATAATGCCCTTATTATTTCTTATAGG
The DNA here is from genome assembly GCA_030068355.1 of Notoglanidium maculatum. NCBI lineage: Eukaryota > Metazoa > Chordata > Actinopteri > Siluriformes > Auchenoglanididae > Notoglanidium > Notoglanidium maculatum. Next base: position 21,537 of record JAQQZX010165294.1, read on the forward strand.
TCCTATTGATCAAGCCCAGATTACTCCTGATTCAAACACAGAGTTTCTTGAGGGTGTGGAACAAGAAATTGTTTGCTCAGTTACATACATGTGTACCAGAGACCGACCTTACATTATCTGGAGTGGTGAAGAGTTACCCGGCAGCACATTTTCTGTAACAAAGCAGGGGAAAAAACAGAAAGTTGTATCCAAATTAAAGTTTACCCCAAAAGCTAGTGATCAGGGCAAGACCATTACCTGCCAAGCAGATTTTAAAGGAAATGTTCAAACTGTGGAAGTCACTTTAAGAGTCCAAAGTGAGTAAGAACTTTTGGTGTTAAGGCCATTTAGTTGTCTGTATCCTTACGTTTCATTCTTGGCATGCATGTCTTTTATTCAGCAAATTCTCATGACTGCCAAATGATAAAAAATTTGCATAAGGGAGCTCTTAAGATATGAATGTGTATGGTTAGGGCTATAGGCAGGGCTAGCAGTTGTATGAAAAAGGATATTGCTCATTTCGTTAGGAGTCTTAGATATTTTAATATGGCATTATGAAAAATGAACATATAATAAGCTTTTATGTGTATTTGTATTGTAGGGTCAATGGGCTCACTTGACTGGAGTTTTACAATGCCCAGCACAATCACTGGCGTCCGAGGTTCCTGTGTAGTCATTCCCTGCAATTATGAATTCAAAAACCCCCAGCACAGCAGGACCAGTGTAAAGTGGTATAAGCTCTCCACTTCAGGTTACCCTCTGGTGTATGACCAATCAAAACACAATATCATTAATCAGTTCAAAGGAAAGACAAGTTTATTTGGCTCATCAAATGGCAGAAACTGCAGCTTGAAGATCCAGCCACTTGAAATGCAGCATAGTCAAGAAAAACTATTTCCTTGGATGGACCCAAACTCTATTGAATCATACCACAGCAAAAATTTTGATCATGTAACTATTGCCCTTGAGGTGACAGGTAAGATCGCTTTAATAATAATTTATGATATACAATATCAACATAATATTTATTACATTTCCTGTCTATTTACTATTAATAATTGAAAATTTAGCAAGATAGTAATGTTAGTATGGTATAAGTACAGACAGAACAAACAAAGTAAGTAAAGAAGTAAAGTAACTTCACTACAGTTGTTACCATATTAAGATACAATAAGATCTCATGGACTCATTAAAAAAGAAAATAAATTTTCATCCTTCAGAATTTTAAAGTAAATAACGAACCATTTTTTTGGCTTGTAAATATGTTTTGTATCTCTCATAAATTATATGTTTGCCTGTTTAAGATATTGTTGAGATACCAGAGGCAGACCTTCTTGGCATAGCCAAAGTTGGTGAGCCAGTAACCTTGTCCTGCAGTGTGTTGCACACCTGTCCTGCAGCGCCCCCAACTCTGAGCCTGAGTATTTCACGTGGCACACAAAATTTAACACACACACCTCTTCATGATGGGAAATGGAAGGCAACCTTAGAGATTACATGGACTGTTGAGGAAAATGATAAGTCTGTTACTTGCACTGTGAGGTATGCAGGTGGACAGACATCAAAGACTGAAATCAGTCTTAATCCTTTATGTGAGTCAGAAACAATAGCCATTGATTTTAACTTAAAAAGTCCTGTGTGTCAGCTTGTAAGCTTCACATCTTTTTCTTTAAAAAACTTCACTATTTTTCTCAGGTGACGTTCACAATCCTGTAATAAGTCCAACCCAAGACGAGGTTATGGAAGGAATAGAGAAGAGCTTTACCTGCACTGTGAACCACACATGTCAAAAAGAAAAGCCAAAGATAATCTGGAATTACCAAAATATGCCAGTTTCTGTTGAAACACATCAGGTTTCCTCCCACAGTTGGAGGACAGTTTCCACTTTAAAACTGAAAGCATCAAGAGATGACCATGGAAAGACATTAACATGCACAGTTCAAACTACAGAGGGAAAGGCTTCAGATCATCTTACTTTAAAAGTGAAAAGTAAGTTAGTTTGCATCATTTCATTACAAATCCAGGGACAAAATACTGTATTAGCTGTATTCAAGCCCTGGTAAACAAGAAATAGTCATAAATTAGTAGCTGTTTCATTTTTTCAATAGTTTTTTGTTCAGGTTCTGTGCTATACAGCACAAACACAAAGGTAAACATGTACTACATTGCTTAACTTACATGAATGTTACAAACCAATGCTCAAATATATTGTAATCACTGCATACTGCATTGTTTGTTCCCTAATGAAGGGGGGATGTTTTCACCGGACTGGACATATTCAATGCCCAGCAAGATCACAGGTCTCCGGGGCTCCTGCCTGGTCATTCCCTGCAGCTTTGACT
>JAQQZX010165480.1:0-23781 GCA_030068355.1 Notoglanidium maculatum
GATTTTCAACCATGCTTCAACAGAATTATTCAAAAAAATAAACTCATGAAACAGGCCTGGACAAAAATGATGGTACCTCTAACTTAATATTTTGTTGCACAACCTTTTGAGGCAATCACTGCAATAACCTATGCAATAGTGTGCTGTTTTTTGCTGTAGATGTATATCATTGCGGGTTAAACTATCAGTGTGTGAAAGACTATGTGCATTAGTTTTGCTATGATGTGCAATATTGGGCAATGTTCTTACCAGTGATAAAACATTATGTGCAATATAATTTGTTGTTCTATAAATTGGTGCTAAATTACTTAATTACTTGCAATAATTTATGTGCAATAGTCTTGATGTGAAATATTACTACTTGGTTAATATTACTTTCATTATTTGATATTACTTAATAGTACTTACGTAATTATTGATTTTTTTTTTAATTAGTTTTTCACTCAGCTGCGTGACTTATGGATAGATATTATACCATGCATTTTTGTGTGTAGCATAGCCTATTCATATCATGGTTGTTTTCTTTCTTTCTACATTTTTATCTTTATTTGATTTTTAGACTTATTTTATTTTATCTTATTTTATAATTGTTCTTGTGTGTTTGTTTTTTGTGTGTTGTGGCAGTCATCACATAATTTACTGGGGATTAATGAAGTTTTCTGATTCTGATTCTGATTCATCACTCCATAGAATGTTTCCACTGCTCCACTGTCCAGTGGTGGTGTGCTTTACATCACTCCATCCAACGCTTAGCATTAGACTTGGTGATGTGAGCCTTGCATGCAGCAGCTTGGCCGTGGAAACCCATTCCATGAAGCCCTCACCACACAGTTTTTGTGCTTACATTAATGCCAGTGGAAGTTTGGAACTCTTTACCTATGGAATCAGCAGAACGTTGGTGACCTTTATGCACCATGGACCCTATTATTTGTTGACTCCGCTCTGTGACTTTACGTGGTCTTCCGCTTCATGGTGGAGTTGCTGTTGTTCCTAAACACTTCCATTTGCTAGTAATACCACTTAACAGTTGACCGTGGAATATCCAGCAGGGATGAAATTTCACGAACCGTCTTATTGCAAAGGTGGCATCCTATCACAGTACCATGCTTGAAGTCACGGAGTTCTTCAGAATGAAACATTTTGTTTCACAAATGTTTGTAAACGGAGACTGCATGGCTAGGTGCTTGATTTTATACACCTGTGGCAATGGGTCTGATTGAAACACCTGAGTTCAGTAATTAAGAAGTGTGTCCCAATACTTTTGTCCATATAGTGTAACAAGTTTGGTCATTGATCAAGATTTCTAAATCACAAAAATCATTAGAGATTCAGCTTTTGCTTTCTACAGTCGTGAGTTATTTTTTCCAGTTTCCTCTTTGGTACCTAAAGTAAAGGTTTTCCTTTGTGAAAAGTCCTTTACAAATTTGAAGGGATCTTTGTAGAAGGATCCAGGATTTCTTCCATTGTTTCTTCACTTCCCTTCTCTCTTTGATGAGGCACTCTTGATGACTTCTGGACTTAGGAAGGGTTGTTTTTACTTTATTTCCTGGTTCCTTTGTTCCAAACCTTTCTGCCTTTCTGTATTAATTCCAAAGGGGAAATTCTTTCTTTGCATTTAACCCATCCAAGCAGCAAACTCCCACACACAAGTGAGAAGTGAGCACACATACCCGGAGTGGGCAGCCACATGCTGCAGCGCCTGGGGAGCAGTTGGGGGTTGGGTGCCTTGCTCAAGGGCATTTCAGCTATGGATGCAGACAGAAGGGAGAGCACTATTCATTCACTCCCCCCCACCCACACATTTTTCCGACTGGTCCAGGGAATCGAACTGGCGGTCCCAAACCCGATTCTCTAACCTTTAGGCCATGGCTGACCAAATCAGATTGCCCATTTTCCCCAGTTTCTTCTCCACTATTCCTTGGAAATTGTCCAGAATCTTGCTTAGGTCTGCATCAACTGATGTCCAATCTTGACTGATGCTGCTGGATTTTAGCCACTTCCCTTGAGGTCTGTGGCCTTGGATCACAACTCTTCACTCAACTGATTTGACCTTTCACAGATATTTCTAAAAGATATTGGTTAATGCAAGGCCCTGGCCTCACTGCCTTCAAGCATTGCAACTGTCCTTGACATATTTTTAGTACTTATGTTACCTTGTACCAGCCACAGTTACATTTTTGGAGCTCTTTTTCTGCAGCTGATGTTATAAGTGCCATACAGGTTGCCTGTTTCATCACTGTATTCATGCCAGGATCGGTTACCAGGTTGTCAATTGTTTTGTCTTCTTCCACTCCTGCTCTCACAGACTCAAGGGGTATTTTCTTCTTTGGAATTTTTGTAGCCATAAAGGGTAGACTCCTATGTGCTTCCCAAGGTGGCTGAGCCTGCTATCATGGATAGCTAGTTCATGACAGTCCCATGAAGAATTTACTGTGTCAGTATGTAACACTTTCTGGTCTCCCCCATTCTATGGTGTGGTGGAATGATCAGTTTCTATAGAAACATGAGACCAAAATATGACACAAGAAAGTGGACAAGTTTAAATCCTAATGTTGCTAGTTTGTTTTCACTATGACACAAATAAATAAACAAAACAAACAACAAACTAGTGACATCACTATACCTACTGGCGGCTGGCTTATTTCACTTCAGCGTTACTATTGGTGGTGCAAATGCAAAGAAAAAGTGCCCTTGAATGAATGAAGTTCTCAGGAGAGCTTGTTCCCCAGTAGTTAGTTCCTAACAATGAGTCCATAGAACTGGTCTGAAAACACCTAGAAACTGCACTAGGAAATAATATAATAATAAGGAGAATATAGCTTGAAACAGCAATTGAGAGGGAGAAGCATTTCACTTTTTTTCATAAATTTATATGGGTTGAGACAATCAAGTTTTGTGACGATTTTGTGATGAGCCTATCAAGTTTTTGAGATGTTAACTAGGGATTTTTTTGATGTTAACTAGGGTTTTGTTTCTTTGTTAATGCGGGCATGTAGTCAATGGAGCATATATTGGCCACTTCAGAAATATGTAATTACTGTTCAAATCCATAAACATTAGAAAATCCCGTAATCTGAAAATCTGGCAGTCTGCAAAACAAAGGGGAGAAGTCAGGAGAATGCAAGCGTGATCCACCACAGAGTGCAGCTTTTACCTCAAATAAAAATCTGTTTTATCGATTTGGGGCTACATCTGTCCATGGCCCAAGTGGAAGCCCAGATACCATACTTCGATGTGTCCGGTTGGACAATTCTTTGGGTTTCCAATGAGTCCCAGCTGTCTCAAGGATCTCAGGACAGCCCTTAGATGTTGAATGCAGTGGCGTGGGTGGTGTATTGGTGGAGGAGTTATTGGAACGTAACTGGGGCTCCACATAATCAAAAAGGATGGGTAACAAATTGGTGTAAACCACACAGCGTGGAAAAAGCCATTTTCTCATGAGATATGGGAGTTTATGGTGTCTGCCAGTATCTCTTTGTAAAACTCTAGTGTGGAATAAAAGCTGGTCGTCCTAATCCATCAAGCAGTTTACCAATATGGGGCATTGGGTACGTGTCAAATTTAGACATTGTGTTGACTTTTCTAAAGTCCATATAGAACCAGACCAAACAGTCTGCTTTTGGAACCAGGTCCACCAGTATTCCTCAATTACACCTATATAGAGCATGGCTGTCCCCCAACACCACTTGTTTTTTGTATTTGGGCAAATGATGGGGGTGGCTGCATACCATCAACCCTAGGGACATCTCATTGTGGTGTTCAATGAGATTAGTGCAACTAGGTAGTGGCAAATACACATTAAAAAATTCTGCTTGCAAGTTGGCAATGTCCCTGATTTGGAATGGGGAGAGGTGCTCTCCACAGGGGACTGCAGTGGATTGAGTGCACATTTTAGATTCATGTCCAGTCCTAGCTCCTCCCTTTCCAGAACAACCATTAGCAAATTGACAGGGACCACCTCTCTTCATGGTTTGAGGAGATTAAGGTAGTATATCTGAGGTAATATATATATATATCAATGTTGATGGCAATGACTCACTGTATAACATTGAAGGGCTCTTGCCACTCAATGTGGTTCATTATGTGGTTCATTATGTCCCTGTGAAAAGTCACATGGCCGAGTACACCTGTTATAAAGCATCAATATACATTCTTGTCTGTAGGAAATTCTCCTGTGTTAATTGCCCCAACATGTGGAGCTTTACTTTCAGGTTTTTACTTTTTACTTTCATCAAGAATGGTCTGAATTTCAGGCTTGCTCTCTGAAGGTCTGTCCTCCCAATTTTCTATGGTGACATCTAAGATACCATGAATCTTATGGCCATATATCAATTCAAATTGGGAGAACCCAGTGTAGGCTTGTACCATGAATAATAGGGGTTTGAGTAACTTATTCCAATTCTAAATGTCATCAGGCCCAAACTTCTTAATCATATTTTTAAGTGTTTGTTTAAACCACTAGACAAGGCCATCCATCTGAGTATGGCAAATGCTGACAAGCATTTATTTAATTCCTAATAGGTCATATAATTCATGAAGTATGCATGACACAAACATGGGGCCTGCATGGAAAAGCACAGTTGTTGGGCAAATATGAATGGGTGGCAGAGTTTACTAAGGTGTCAGCAAGCAGAAGCACTGATGGTGCTGTTTGGGGTGCTGTCAACCTGTTGTAAAATGGTTCACTTCAGGTTGGGTACCCCAGCAGGTTCATGACTGGAAGCTGTTTGCCCACAAGCTGGGTTTTCTCATACAGTAGTGGCAGTAAGTGACTGGTCACTATGACTCTGACCAGCCCCACAACTCTGCAGGGGCCATCCATCAGTCCCAGCTTGGAGATTGTGGTGTGGGGCATGACCACAGTGGCTGCCAGCTTGACCAGGCTCCATAGCACCTGCCAGTCCTCTGTCTGGGCCAATAGAAAGACTGCTCTGTGTATGTCCTTGTAACATGACCAAAGATTGTTTAGGTTAAGCTATCATAAAGAACATTATATACTGTTCCTGAATTATCTTATGTCATACTTCTTATGCAGGAGACTATTATTATGTCATATATGGAGACCACTAGTCTCCTTTTGTCCAAACAAGGTGGTTTTCTGCTTATTTTGTTCCCTTGAGAATGTAGATCTGTGTTTCTATGTATAAATACTTCTAGACTTTCTGCAGTAAAATCAGACTGAGTTTAACATGACCTTTTTTGTTTGCTCAATCTCCAAGTGTTTGTCACATGGAGGAAGGGGGAGAGAGATAGTTACAGAGTCTGATAGAGATTGAACCTGAATCGATGTTCTAACAGTTTGGGGGCTCGTCCCGGTATACAGTCCATTGGGTGAGTGACGGAAATTTTACCTGTTTCTTTCTTTAAGATCTCTCACTCATGGCCTGTATTTCTGTTTAATGTGTTTTTAAGTGCACCCTAGATGCGAATTTGCAGCGGTTTATCCTGCACACTTAATAGTAAGCACTGGTTATAGCACTCTGAAAGCACGTGAGTGTTTACAATAGTAAACTTCTTATTGCGAGTTTGAAGTAACTAGATCTCTCCATCTTTCTCAAGTGTGAAATCGTAACTTGTATGTACAGCCATGGGTGGGGCAGGGTCTTCCTTACCTATGCCTAAATGTAGGAGAAAATCTGAATAATTGGGTATTTTGGTGTGGCTATGGTGTCAATTATGATCCTTTGCACCAGAAGCATTTAGATCTGCAGCAGTAATGATTTATGATGGTTATGGGAATCCTAATTGGGATCATGCATATATCAGAGACTCTTTCGAGGTTTGGAAGAAACTGAAATGTGTATGGGATAAATTCCAATAAAGATCCACACGACAAACATCATTAGCAGTCAAGGAGACTACAGAGTCTCTGCCGATAGTGATGGTGACGGGCACGGGTAGGCAAATACATGTATTCAGCTATGCAGATGCAGCACAAACTGCAGAAACAGCACAAACTGCAGAAACTGTAACACTTTATCTGAAACTACCGGACATTGAGGAAGCAGCAGAGAATGAGGTAAATACTGCTTTACCGTTTGTAGCAATGGGAGAAAAGTTGGTTCAAGTTCACCCACCTAATCTTTCGGATATAGGACAGATCTGTAAAAGTTTGCCTGATCCTACAAATGCGCATGATTTTGTGGATGCTTTAAGACGAGTTACTCCCTATGCACTCCCTATGAACTAACTGGTCCTGACTTTAGAATGATTCTTATGAGATGTCTTAAAAACCAGTTCTCGGAAGCTGAACTCATTGCTAGTGTGGATTGTTTAGACACAAAAAATGACAAATTGCCTTCCAGTAATGTGTCTACAGAGGGTCACTATTTTTGGGCTCAGCCAGATAATCTTGAGGGGTTTTATAAACAGCTGTGTGCCTTCTTGTTAAAGTATTATGTGAGCCAGCATGACTTAACGCATGTTACTTACTGTAAACAAGGACCTGTAATTAAGGATGAATATTACTCTGCTTTTGTGCAACGCTTTAATGCCACGAGGACAGAACATGCAGGTTTAGGCACCGAGGGTGAGGCTGGGATTGCATATAATATTACGTGCTTGTCTAACATGCACAGGCTCTGAGGCTTACTACGTTAGGTCTACTGAAAATGACTCCACAGGAATTCTCGCAGCTGAATCGCAGGTAACCCAGTTTCCTATTAAATGGCCTGAAACTACCTCTAATTCTGGAGCTGCCCACAGAGTGGAATTCCAAATTAATTGTTTCTTAGTGCTGTTTTGACTAAATCTCACTCTGAACTGCCTGTTGTTGAGCTTCTGATTGATAACCAACCATATTGTTTTATTGTTGCTACAGGGGCGACATGTTCATCACTAAGCGCTAAGATTTATTCAGGTCCCGTTTCGGTGGCAACCGTATACTCTGTGGGAGTTGATGGGGTTCCAGTAAATTGTCCAAAGACTCATCCATTAAAGAGTTTCGACTCTGAAGATCCGACAATTTTCCTAACACATCGTTTTGTCATAATTCCATCTTCTTCGTTTAACCTGTTGTGTAGAGATTTGATGTTCAAACTAAGTCTTTCTATCTCCTTTGAGCAGGCTCGCATGCACATCGACACACAGACAAATTCTAATTTGGCTTTGTTTCAGGAAGTGACCTCGATATCATTGGGCGTTCCTTGTGAGATACCCAAACAACTAGAGAAGTAGCCAAGGTGGGCAACGCATAGCAATGAGGTAGGGTTAGTTCACTGTACTCCTTATCGTGCTCAGCTCAAAACAACTCAGCCTGTGTTTTTCAAACAGTACCCGTTATCTCTGGAGAAGGAGGAGGGAATTTCTGAGGTAATTTCTTCACTGAAGGAACAGGGGCTTATAATTCCTACAGTTTCTGCATACAACACTCCTGTGAATCCTTTCAGGAAATCATGCAGTAAGGGATGGCATTTCACACAAGATTTGAGGTGCATTAATGATCTCGTGATTCCAGTAGCACCAGTTGTTCCTAATGTTTCATCAATTTTTATTGCTATTCCTGAACATCACTCATTTTTCACTATTGTACATTTGTGTTCTGCCTTTTTCAGCATCCCAGTTCATGATGAGACACAGAAACTATTCGCATTTACCTTTAAAGGGAAGCAATACAGATGGACACGCATGCCTCAGAGTTTCATTGACTCTCCTGCTGTCTTCTGCCATTGTAAGAAACACATTGGCTGAATTCATTCCGCCTGCTGATACAGTTCTTCTCCAATACGTGGACGACTTATTGCTTACAGCTAACAGTGAGGAGACCTGCAGTAAAGGCTCACTACTCCTCCTGAAACACCTGGCACAGTGTGGCTTCAAGGTCTCGCTCTCTAAACTTCAGTGATGTCAACCTTCAGTCAAATATCTGGGTTGAATCTTGTCTGCTGGTGAGAGATGGCTCTCTGAGGATCGTTGTGCAGTTATTCATGACATTCCTCCTCCTAGCACAGAGAAAGGCATGCTCAGGTTTCTGGGACTTGTTAACTACTGCAGACAGTGGATACCTGATTGTTTCTATCATGATAAGGTCTTACAGGAATACTGCGGGAAGGCACACCCTGAAAAACTGACATGGACGTCTGACATGATGAACTCATTCAGACACTAGAAAGCAGCCCTTTGCTCAGCTCCAGCTTTGGGTCTGCTGCAGTATGCACTACCATTTCACCTCTACATCACTGAAAGTGGCAGCCCAACTTCAGGGGTCTTGACCCAGGGGCATGTTGGTAATTATCGTCTTGTGGCCTACATGGCTAATACTTTTGATTTGGTTATTCAAGGCATGCCCGTCTTCCTTAGGGCAGTTGCTGTGGCAACACTCATGGTAATGGATACTGAAAAGATAGTTCTTTCACATCCTCTTGTTTTGCACACACTTTATCAGGTCACTACTATTTTGAATAACATTCAAACACAACACATGACAGCACAGAGGCATGCTGGTTATGAAGCTGTTCTATGTGCAACACAAAATCTCACTATTAAAACTGCGTCATCACCCAATTCGCCTGCAGTTTTATTACAGCGTCTCTTATCTCACAACACTGATTTGGTTTTGACTGAACATGATTGTTTGACTCTGATTCGTGAAACCTCAATTATATGGCTTGACCTCTCCTCTGTTCCATTTGAGAATGGTGTAAATGTGTATGTTGAATGGCTTCTGCTCAAAGCCAGATGATAACACTTTTCACTGCAGCTATTCAGTGTGCTCTCTCCCTGATACTATCTGGGAAGCATATTCATTACCATATAAGTCAGCACAGGCAGCAGAGTTGGTTATTCTCACATGTGCATGCACTCTTTTCGCTGATCAAGTTCTAACTGTGTACGCTGATCCCTGATATGCTTTTGGCATAGCACATGATTTTGGGGCGATTTGGCATTCCTGGGGTTTCCGCTCTGTTGATGGTAAGCCAATTTCTAACTCTACTTTGGTTTCTGATTTAATGCATGCTTGTGCTCTTCTTAAACACTTGGCTATAGTCAAGGTTAAACGTCATGATATGGGACATTCTGACCAGGTGACAGGTAACACATTGGCTGATGAAGTTGCTAAATGTGCAACCAGATCTGGTTCACCTTGTCCTTTTGCCAGTAGTTCACTGTGTTTCTCATTGTTCTCTCATGTCTCTGTCCCTAGTGATATAGATGTGAAGTTTTTACAGTCTCAAGCAACAGATTCTGAGCTTTCATTCTGGGCAACGCAGAACTGTTCTCCAGGTTCGGACTACCTCATTCGGGATTCACAAGGCCATTTAGCTCTACCTAAATCAGTTTTATCATTCCTTGTGAGACATTTTCATGGTATTTCAAATAGTCTCACAAACAGGGGTCAGGTGAATAGTCTCACAAACAGGGGTAAGGCGAAATATTGACAAGAATTTTTGTATATCTGATGTGTGCAAGACAGTAAAACTCTTGCTGGACTCATGTCTTATCTGTGCAAGGTCTAATTCCACACCACAGATGGCTAAGCATGATGCATTACATCTTCCACAGTTTCCCTTTCAGTATTTACAGATCGATTTCACTCATGTGCCTGCAAAGGGTCCACTGAAATACATGTTGGTAATAGTGGACAGGTTTTCTAAATGGGTGGAAGCTATAGTATAAAAGTATATATAAAAAAAAAAGTATACTACACAAAAGTATATAAATTCTGAATATAAACTTATGAATCTATCTATCTATCTATCTATCTATCTATCTATCTATCTATCCCCAATGAGCAAGCCTGTGGTGACGGTGGCAAAGAAAAACTCCCTTAGATGGCAAAAGGAAGAAACCTTGAGAGGAACCAGACTCAAAAGGGATCCCATCCTCATTTGGGTCACACTGTATAGTGCAATTACAACTAACACACTTTACTACTAGGGTCAAGTTTTAGATTGCAAGACTGTTTGTGGTGATTCGAGTCCTATGCCATTGTAGCAGAACCACTCATGTCAACGGCAGTCCAACGGCATCATCACAGTTCTAGGTGTATGTAGCTCCATATTTAACAGGAGCAAGTGGTTTCCAAGTGATGACTCCAACCAGGAGTAGGACACCAGAAAGCAGAAGGCATCAGGATCACTGGATTCTCAGGAGTAGCATGTGCAGCTTGACAGACAGACAGAGACAGAGAGGGAGAGAGAAGTGAAAAAGCAGATTGTTAGGTATGGTCGCAGTCACCTAACAGTTAAGGAACAGAGTATATCGTGTTCTGAGTGCAAGCAGGAACTCCGGCAGGGATAGCTATGACAGCATAACTAAAAGGGAGAGCCAGCAGTTAACACAGACATGAGGGCACCCTGGGACATAAACGGCCAGCCACTCCACACTCAACAAACTTGAGTGAACGTGCGAGAGTGGGTGCCGACAGCATCTAAACATCCCAGTTTACCAAAACATTCTATGCCTGAGAACCTCCCAGATCTGCTCCTTTACCTAGTATAAGGTTATTAATAAAAGGCTTGGCTAAACATATACATTTTCAGCCTAGATTTAAACATTGAGACTGTGTCTGAGTCCCGAACACTAATTGGAAGGCTGTTCCATAATTGAGGGGCTTTGTAAGAGAAGGGTCTTCCCCCTGCTGTAGCCTTCACTATTCGAGGTACTAACAAATAGCCTGCACCTTTTGATCTAGGTGCGAGACCATTCAGTGCTTTATAGGTCAGCAGTAGTATTTTATAATCTGTGTTGATATTTGATTGGGAGCCAGTGCAGTGTAGATAAGAACCCGCAGTCATCAGGGGTGGTTGACTGGACATAGGAATGGCATAGGACTCGAATCACCACGAACAGTCTTGCACTCTAAACTTGACCCTAGTATTAAAGCGTTAGTTGTAATTGCACTATACAGTGTGACCCAAGTGAGGATGGGATCCCTTTTGAGTCTGGTTCCTCTCAAGGTTTCTTCCTTTTGCCATCTCAGGGAGTTTTTCCTTGCCGCTGTCACCACAGGCTTGCTCATAAGGGATGTATATAGATAAATGTATAGATTCATAAGTTTATATTCAGAATTTATATACTTTTGTAAAGCTTCTTTGTGACAATGTCTGTTGTTAAACGCTCTATACAAATAAAATTGAATTGAATTGAATTGAAAGGATGAACAAAATGTTAAAAGAACATTTGACAAAAGCAATGATGGAAAGTGGTAAATCATGGGTTGATCTATTGCCAGCTGTGATTTGCGAGATAAGAATGACACCTAGGCCACGACTAAATTGTCACCTTTTGAAATCCTTTTAGGGAGACTTTTCCCGATGCCATGGCAAAAGGGTAACCCTGGTTTTTCCTTCACAGGCGACCTGGATGTTGCAGTGGCTGACTACACCCAGGCCTTGATTGAAAAACTGAATAGCATACATGGTGATGTGTCTTGTTCTTTACCTCTTCCTACAGAGAAGCCTAGTCATCCTTATGTTCCAGCTGACCAGGTGCTGGTGAAATCTCTGAATCTGCGGAAGGTGGGCGAGGCTGCTTACAGCGCACTGACGGAAGTCATTGCTGTGACTCGGACAGCAGTGCTCACCTTCAGCCACAGTGGATTCATGCAAGTCGACTTAAGAGAGCTCCAACAACAACTGCAGAGATAACTCCTATCAAGCAGACCCAAGGGGCTACCATGCAGGAGAAAGGGGTATCAGCTGCTATCAAGCTCTGTAGGTAGCCCAACGCTGGAGAATGCTCTTCACTGCACTCACACACATTTATAAATCATCTTATTATTGTCGATTAATTTGTTTTAACTGACTAGATTTTGTGATTTAACACTATTTTTCTTGCCTTTTATTGACTAGTTATTTGTATCCTATCATTGTCATTTTCCTCTTGATTATTTGTTATGTCCCAATCCTTATTTCTTGTTTGCAATCCTTCATTACAGAAAGGATGAAATCTATAGGGGGCGGCACGGGGGTGCAGTGGTTAGCACTGTTGCCTCACAGCAAGAAGGTCCTGCGTTCGATCCCCGGGTCACCCAGGGTGCCTTTCTGTGTGGAGTTTGCATGTTCTCCTCGTGCATGCGTGGGTTTCCTCCAGGTGCTCCGGTTTCCTCCCACAGTCCAAAGACCTGCAGATTAGGTCAACTGGCTAATCTAAAGGTGTGAATGCGAGCGTGTGTGGTTGTTTGTCTGTGTTGGCCCTTTGGTGTACCTCGCCTCTCGCCCGAAGATGCTGGGATTGGCTCCAGCTTCCCCACGATCTAGATGGATAAAGCGATATAGATAATGGATGGATGGATGAAATCTATAATGAATCCTAGTTTTTCTATTGTACCAATGTCAAAGGAACCAGATTTTATGCTTTAGTATTTGTTCTTTTAGAACAAAAGGGGGCACTGTTAGATTGAAAATCTTGTCCCTTTTCTGTCCTATGACCTTTTTAACCTGGCTGTCATGGTCTGTTCAAATTTAAAGGTGCTTTTGCTTCTTCTCCTTTCCTGTGTTCCATAGATAATTTAGGTCCTTGTGACATGACCGAAGATTGCTTAGGTTAAGCTATCATAAAGAACATTATATACTGTTCCTGAATTATCTTATGTCATACTCCTTACGCAGGAGACTATTATTGTCATATATGGAGACCACTAGTCTCCTTTTGTCCTAACAAGGTGTTTTTCCTTTTATCTGTTCCCTTGAGGATGTACTATGACATCTGTGTTTCTATGTATAAATACTTCTAGATTTTCTGCATTAAAATCAGACTGAGTTTAACACGACCTTGTGTCAGTTTGCTCAATCACCAAGCGCTTGTCACATGGAGGAAGGTAGAGAGAGACGTTTACAGAGTCTGATAGAAATTGAACCTGAATCGAATTTCTAACATGACCTGTGACCAGTTTGGTCATTATGCAAATGATCAATTCTGTAGGTAGAGCTAAATAGTCAGAGAGTTTGTTAATCTTAAAAAGAATTTTCAATGTACAACTTATATTTTAAGAAATATATAGTGCCCCCAAGTGGCCAAATGAGTAAGATTAAGTCAGTTAGTAGTGGTTCCCTACCCAAAACTCAGACATGAGAATCTCATCTTGTATAAGCCTTTCAAGTTTGGTGCGAATCCATTCAAGCAATCATGAGTTACAGCTGTTTCTAGACATTTAGGCTCCGCCTCAATGGAATTGTTTGACATCTGGCGGTCATATTGTTTACAAATGTCAACAAAATAAAAAAGGTTTCTGATAATTTTTGATGTTCACACTGCTGAGTAGATTTACAATAAATTTGTAAGGATAAACCAAAAATCCTACTTTACTAGGTGCTAGCAAAAGTAGGTTCTGCATATTATGCTAATTATTATGAATTAGTGTTAAGCAGAGCTTTATGATTCTTGAGGTTTTTTTGAAACCCAAGGAATCAGGGACAAAAAGAATTTTTTTTTTCATGACTTACAGTGTATGAGATATGGGCCATAAAACCTTGGTGCTATTGCACCACCATCAGGCCTATGTGGCGTTTGTAGATTTATGACAACAGAGGCTATTTCTTTAAATGGGACACAGGTAGTAGCAGTTGGGGATTAGGTCCCTTGCTCAAGGGCACTTCAGCCATGAATGCATGAAAGGTGCTGTTCATTCACTCCCCCACCTACACATAATCTTTTGCATTTGCTTTCGATTTTTTGTCCTTGTTGCGACCTTGTCCTTGTAGCTTGGCAACATAATTTCAGATTCATTATTATGTGATAGTGACACTTAGTATTCAAACTAGGAACCTATTTTTAAACTAACCTAATAGGTTAACTTTTAAAATGTTTTTTAATACATCTCAGGCAATTTCAAAATGGCAGTTTGGACAACCCTGCTATAAGAGTCATGAGTGGGAGAGACGACTCCATGTGTGTTTACAAAGAAATGGCAATCATATAGAGGATGCTTCGTAAATAAAGTTACATTTTGCTAAAATGTGCTAATTTACCCTATGTATTGAGTCTTTTGAGACATTCTAAATATTAAAGCACTAATATTCTTTTTTAATTTATGAGCCTATATGTGATTTGCTAGGAATATATTTGTGTGTACACTCACCATCCACTTTATTAGGAATACATGTACCCCTGCACATGCATTATCTAATCAGTTATTTAATCAGCCAGTTATGTGGCAACTGCACAATGCAAACAATCATGCAGATATTGAATTATTTCTAACTCAAGACTAACATTTCTGTATGAAGTACTCAATCTATGTACTAGATCTAGCTAGATCAATATTATCTATTTTTCAGTCTAACAAATAGTCGTCTTCTTATACTATTATTTTGAAACGCATATGTGCCTTATACGCAAATTACCCATAATCCCGGCTTCAGCGCGTACTCCAGACCAGCAGGTGGCAGAAATATTCCAACGTTTGCCAGCAGCCATTAAACTCAAGAAGAAGAAGAAGACTACGAAGAGGCTTCTTCGGCTTGTTGGTTGCAAGTGTATATTTATCCGTTTATTTATTTTTAAACGGAATTTGATAGTTCCCAATTTCCAATTAAAAACATTTCAGTCATTGTAAAGTTACAATGGCGCAGTACAAAGGAGCGGCTAGCGAGGCGGGAAGAGCCATGCAGTTGATGAAAAAACGCGAAAGAGAGAGAGAACAGTTGGAGCAGTTGAAACAAAAAATAGCAGAGGCAAGTGAGACGCCTTAAATATATTATTCTAATATATCGAGTTTTGATCCTCTGTAAGTTCACAACAGATAACTGTATTCTGTATAAAACATTTTAAACGTAATTATAAAATTAATTAAATAAATGCTTCAAATTTTTAAGCAATATGTGATAGATGTTAGAGATGTGGGTTTGGTACCGAGAGGTCGCAGGTTCAATTCACTGGACCGGCTGGAAGAATGTGTGTGTGGGGGGTGAAGTGCCCTCGAGCAAAGCACCTAACCTAGCTTGTGTATATTCACTGCTTGCATGGGTTAAATGCAGAGAAAGTATTTCCCCTCGGGGATTAATACAGTATTCCAAAATCCTGATTGGACAGAGCCTTAAATGAGCTATGATTGAGTAAATTTAGCAGTTCAATGAGCATAGTTACATGTTTAGGAATATATTTTATATGTAATTTTACCATTTTTTGTAGAAAGGTGGTTCAGAATTGGGAATAACAAGAATATTTCTTCAATCTAGGTAGAACTAGGTTTCCAGAAGGTTATATTCTTTTTGTTTAAACCAGGCATCCTTAAGTTTTTGGGCAAACTGTCCCAAATCAACATTATGAATTTTCTTTGACCCCAAGTCTTTACTATTCTAACATTTTTAAATGCTAGATTTACAATTTAGGACCACAATAAAATTTGAAGTTTGCATTGCATTATGTTAACATATTAAATGCAGTGCTATGTAACAAATTTTAAACAAATAAATGGATATTCCTTCCACTTGTTTTGCACTGTTATAGAAAAATTATTTTTAGAGAATGTTAAACAATTACACGCTACAAACACAGTGAATCTCAGGGTTAGAGTTAGAAAATCTAGATGTTTGATGGTTAAGATAAACACCAGATGCTAGCTATTCTGTTGATAAACACTGAAAAACCTTTTGGTAACTTTGAATGTGTCATGAGATGTTTTTACAATTCAATTGTTAACTGTAAAAGGAAAACCAGTTAGCATTGGTACTCAGTAACAGTCTACAATAGTACATACACTCACTGGCCACTTTATTAGTAACACTTTCATGCAGTTATCTGATCAGCCAATCATGCAGTCTCTAGAATTTACATAGAATGGTGTGAAAAACAAAAATAGTGGGAATAGGAGCAAAGTGGTAGTCATAACTTAAATCTATCCCCTGGTGACTTGGTAACATTAATCTTTTGCCATGGCTTTAGTGGGAATTGGAGGCATCAGATTAATGTGTTGCTGATGTTGCTGGCACTGATGTCATGTTTCCCACAGGTCTGAAATATATTTGTGGTGGTAGCCAGCAGAACGGGATAGCGCTCTGTTCATGTGGTCAGCTATTTGGCCAATCATTCCAGCACAACACAGTTCATTTTAGAGATGCAGTACATTATGTTCATTATTATTTATCTATCATTCACAGATCATTCTCTTTCTTCTTACTTATTTGCTAAATGGGTCGCCAAATTAAAGTCCCGTCCAAGTAAAGTCTATGGCTGAATCCAAATACTTAATATGCAATAATGTCAGTTAAGTAACTACCACCCAACCATTACTGTAGTATGTTTGGGTAAATTTGCATACCAAGGATATAGTAGATCATCCTGGTACTATTCGCCTACTATCAATACTTACCAAGTATTTGGATAGTCTGTGGATTATGACCTCCTACTTTTTGTGTACTATATAGTAAGGCAGTATGAGTATTCGGATGCAGCCTATATGAAAGGGAAACATTGGACATAAATAATGCGGTGATATTGCAACAAAACTACTGCCATTTACATGATCCGAATACTGCCTCACTGTAAAGAAACTGGTGGCACAGTTAAATTACTACAGGCCTATCTCCCTGACACCTGTGGTCATGAAATCCTTTGAGAGACTGGTCAACTTACCTTACTTCCTTTGAGAGACTTACCTGAAGGTCATCACAGGCTGCCTGCTAGACCCTATGCAGTTTGCTTACCGGGCAAACAGGTCAGTGGATGCTGCAGGCAACATGGGACTGCACTACGTTCTGTAACATCTCATCTCGACCCCCAATCTAATCATCTAATCTAATCTAATCAATAATCGAGATGTAACATCTCGACTCCCAATGTGCTAGGATCCTGTTTGTGGACTTAAGCTTTGTGTTAAACACCATTGTCCCAGAAGTCCTCCACTCAAAATTCACTCATCCACTGTATCTACAAACTGAACCCTTAGTGTGTATATATAGTAAACAGTTATTCACCCAGCCATCCATTATCTGTACCGCTTTATCCATCTGGGTCGTGGGGAAGCTGGAGCCAATCCCAGCACCTTCGGGCGATAGGCAGGGTACACCCTGGGCAGGTCGCCAGTCCACCACAAGGCCAACACAAATAAACAACCACACGCTTGCAGTCACACCTATGGGCAGGCAATTTAGAGTAGACAGTTGACCTAATCTGCATGTCTTTGGACTGTGGGAGGAAATCGGAGCACCCGGTGGAAACCCACGCACGCGCGGGGAGAACATGCAAACTACGCACAGAAAGGCACCCTGGGTGACCCGGGGATCGAACCCAGGACCTTCTTGCTGTGAGGCGACAGTGCTAACCACTGCACCACCGTGTTATTCATTCCATATATTTATTATAAACACAAATCCATACCAACAACAATCAGTTGTTGGGGGGACCAGGACATACTGATGGAAAAAAAATGACATAACAGCAAACCCAAGGGAAGACTACAACCCCAGCTTGGGAACACTACAGGTGATGGAAATGATGATCAGCCCCTGACGCATATGAGTACACTACATGACAGTCCACAACCAGTCATCACAGAAGATGGAGATTGAGCCCCAACTACATGTAGTCAAACCTCGGGTACGACTCCTTCGGCTAACTACCAGAGTTACTTCCGAGGAGATGCTTGTGGTGCTCGATATATCCGCCAGTATCACTGAAACCAATGAGCTCATATATGCCACTGCCACTGTAATCCTGGAGATACTTGGTTACAAACTCAAGACCAAGTATGTTCAGTGCTCACCATTGAGAAGGTTGGAAGCCGAGATCAGGAGAGCCCAGAAGCAGATCAGCTGGCTCACAGAAGTGCAGAAAGGAGTCATGAGAGACAGGTCCTGGGTCATGAAGTATAACACCAAGACCACAGTGGTCTTCCAGAACAAGAACCGGTCACCATCACCAAGGCAGATATGGAGTCTCAGGCATGAAGAACTGGACAGCACCTGGAACTGACATGATAGACAGCTTCTGGTTGAAGAACAGTGGAACAGTGAAGAACTCTGGAACAATGGAAACGATCATCGAACCCCCATCGAACACCTTTGGGATGAACTAGAACTTTTTTTGTCCAACATCAGTGTCTGACCTCATCAATGCTCTCCTGGATGAATTAGCAAAAATTCCCACAAACATCTTCCAAAATTCTGTGGAAAGCCTTCACAGAAGAGTAGAAGCCGTTATCAATTTTCAGTTTCAATTTTATTTGTATAGTGCTTTTAACAACAGACATTAATATAAACTTAACAATCCATAAATTTTTATATATGTATAAAACTAGACTCAAAAGGGAACCCATCCTCATTTGGATCGCACTGTATAGTGCAATTACAACTAACACACTTTAGTAATAGGGTCAGGTTTGGAGTGCAAGACTGTTCATGGTGATTTTAGTCCTATGCCATTGTAGCAGAACCGCTCTTGTCAACAGCAGTCCAACGCCATCTTCACAGTTCTAGGAGTATGTTGAGGCAGTTCAAATGGTGCCATCCTCAATAGGAGCAAGTGGTTTCCAAATGATGACTCCAACCAGGAGTAGGACACCAGGATGGATCAGGCAGGTCCGGAAAGTAGAAGGGGTGAGGATCACTGGAAACTCAGGAGTATCATGTGCAGCTCAACAGACAGAGAAAAAAAAGAGAGAGAGAGTGAGAAGAGAAGGGGGGGGGCATTACAATAATCTACCCTATAGGTAACAAAAGTATGAACTAGTTTTTCTGCATCATGCAGTGACATCATATTTCTTGTCTTAGCAATATTTCTGAGATGAAAGAAGGCTGTCCTAGTGATATTATATACATGAGCTTCAAATGACTGGAGTCAATAATCACACCAAGGTCTTTTACTTTGGCACATGGTGAAACAGAAAGGCCAGCCAGAGTTACTATGTAGTTGGAAAACGTACTTCTAGCTATATGTGGTCCTAGTACTAGCACTTCTGTCTTATCAGAATTAAGTAGAAGGAAGTTAGTAAGCATCCATTGTCTAATTTCTTTTACACGTTCCTCAATTTTATTAAGCTGGTGTCTCTCATGTGGCTTTGCTGAAGCACCAGCTACTGGTTGATGGAGCAATCACCCAAGACTCTAAGACTAGGCAGACCAACCTGAGCACAGCCTGGATTGACTACAGGAAGACTTGATGCCCCACATGTGGATACTGGAATGCTTGGCACTCTACAAGGCTAACAAGGCACTGATAACACTGCACAACAAAGTTTTTGCTTCTTGAACACTGTTTGGTGTTTCTTATAGATTTTTGACGAGGGAGGTTCAGAGTCTGCTGAAAGCCAGGAATACTGCTTTCAGGTCGGGGGACGGGACATCCTACAGTGCAGCCAGAGCTAATCTGAAGAGAGGCATCCGAGAGGCCAAGGCAGCATACAGAAGGAGGATAGAGGTCCATCTGAGGAGCAACAACACCAGGCAGGTGTGGCAGGGTGTCCAGCACATCACCAGCTACAGATCCAGCAACTCCTCAGTCGTGGAGGGAGATGCTTCTCTGGCAGGGGAGCTGAATATCTTCTTTGCCCGTTTTGAGGCAACAACAGCAGCAGCTCCATTACAGCCAGCTGTCCACAACAGCATCACACTCATGGTGGAAGAGTGTGAGATGAGGCGGGTGAAGAGGAGGGTGGACCCGAGGAAGGCTGCAGAACCTGACGGAGTGTCTGGACGGGTGTTGAAAGACTGTGCGGATCAACTTGACTAGGTTTTTCAACCTGTCTCTGTCCCAGGCCATTGTACCATCTTGGCTAAAGTCCTCCATCATTGTTCTGCTGCCAAAAGAATCCACTTCGAACAGCCTGAATGACTTCTGCCCAGTGGCACTTACATCTGTCATCATGAAGTGCTTCGAGAAACTAGTGCGGCGTCACATCATTGACTGCCTGCCAGCAGACCTGGACCTTTTTCAGTTTGCTTATAAAGCAATGAGATCCACGGAGGATGCTGTGGCAATAACCCTTCATGCTGCCCTGACCCATCTGGAGCAGCAGGGGAGCTATGCCAGAATGCTCTTTGTGGATTTTAGCTCAGCGTTTAACACCATCCTCCCACAACAACTGGTGTCCAAACTGGCTGATCTGGGACTTCCATTACCAACATGTAATTGGATACTGGACTTCCTGTCTGGTCGCTCCCAGAGGGTCAGGCTGGGTCCCCATACCTCCAATGCCCTCAGACTCAACACTAATAAGTAAGTAATAAGTAATAAGATCATGAAGTTTGCGGATGATATGACGTTGGCCGGGCTCATCTCGGGCAAGGAGGGTGAGGTGGTCTACAGGGATGAGATGGAGCGGCTGTTCGAGTAGTGCAGAGTCAATAACCTGCTTCTCAACACCACAAAACGAAGGAGCTCGTTATTGACTTTAGAAAAAACAAATCTGACATACAACCACTCATCATTGATGGGGCCTGTGTGGAGAGAGTCTCGGTGTTCAGGTTTCTGGGCATTGAGCTGGAGGATGACCTGACCTGGAGCACCAACACCAAGGAGCTGCTGAAGAAGGCGCAGCAGAGACTGTATTTTATGAGCATTCTCAGAAAGAACCACCTTCCTATAAATCTGCGGCTTGCCTTCTATCATTCCTCCATAGAGAGTGTGCTCACATATGGTCTGTGTGTGGGGTACGGCAGCTGCACTTCCTCAGAAAGGAAAGCACTCCACAGGGTCATCAGGACAGCAGAGAGAACAATTGGCTGTACCCTCCCCACCCTGGAACAAATTTACACCTCCCGATGCTGTAGAAAGGCAATAGACATTTCACAGGACCCATCACATCCCGGACATTGCTTCTTCCAGCTTTTGCCATCAGGCAAGAGATACAGAGCAATGAAAACCAGAACAAACCGCTTTAAGAATAGTTTTTAGCCAAGAGCAATCATGGCTCTGAATTCACAGTAACCACTTTACATCATATTCATTCAATGTGCAATACAGACCTTAGGTCAATTGTATGTATAACCAGTGCAATATGTGTATATACAACAATGTGCAATTTTGTATACATCTGCAGAGTATTTTTATTTTTCACTTATGTTATTATTCCTCTGTCTTCTAGTCTTTTAATCTTATGCCTCACAATGAGTCGACTACACACTTAACTTCATTGTTCCTTGTAAAAGTAACAATGACAAAGATTTATCTTATCTTATCTTATCTATGTTCTGTCGTGAATTAAATATTGGCTCATGTGATTCGAAAGTCTTTTAGTTTTCATTTTATTCAAATTTAAAGAACATTCCAACTTTTCTGGAATTCGAGTTGTATAACTAGAGTGCCCTCCATAACGTTTGGGACAGAGACACATTTTTTCTTGATTTACCCCTCTCCTCCATAGTTTAAAATTTTAATTGAAACAACTCAGACATGAATCTTTAAATTCATATTCACGGTATTTAAATCTTTAAATATATTTCACGCCAGTGTTGGGCTGCCTATATTCCATGATGTCACACTGTAAAATCATTCGTTAATGCTTGGAAAGGTCAGTGGCCAAGGTAACGAATCCTTGAGCGGAACGTTCCAACGCATGGTTTGACCAGTATGCGAAGCATAACCTGCTCTTTTAGTAGGAAAACAATGGCAACATGAACCTAAACTGACATCCCGACGTTAGTCATGTGAATCGGCCCTAAGGCCTACACCACCGTGCCTTCTGTCATTTTTAAAGAAAACTATAATCAACCCTAAGTTGAATATCTCTGAGGCAAAAGATCAGACATGGCAAATAATGATTTGTAAGCCCATGAACAGAAACATGCCAGCATTTTGTGTTTTCAATTAAAAGGGATAATGCAAAAGCACATCAAAAAGAAAATACAGAAAAAAAATCTTCGGGAAAACATAGTTCTCAAACATGCAAAAGGTACTTTCCATGTTTTCTGCAATAAATCAAGCACATGACATTGATTTGATTCGACTGTTCTTGGTTTTGTTTTTACAAGATGAAATCAATTAGGCAGCTGAGGTTCTGCTTCTTCCCTAAGAATGCTAAAAGCCACAAATAGATGAAATATTGCTGTGTTTTAAGTAACAACCAATTTACTCCCTTCAGAATGGAGTTGGTTCTTCAGAAAGGTCTCTTATGTCACATCTGTCACACTTATTGTCATGTCCGTCACACTGATAATTTTGGTCTGAATGACAGACGTATAACGTATTACTATTTTACAACTTTTGCCCTGTAACATCAGCATGGAGTTTTATAAATCTAGGCTAAGTTGATTTCTCAGAACATCTGTGGTCAATTGTTTCTACAAATGACCAGGTAAAGAAGACTTCCTTACTTTTATAATTTTATTGATGCTTATTATTGTGTGACAGATGTTACAATATCTAGAGCAGCTGATTTTCATTCCAACATTTCAAAAAAGGAGGCTAAGATTTATTTTTCCTTATGAATTTTTAGCCTCTGAACCTACGTGTTGCCAGAATATCATGTTTATAGTTTGTTTAAAGAAAAAGATTAACTTGTGCATTTTTAAACACTTCGGTTTAACATGACCGCGCTGTGGTGCAAGCTGCTTTGTGTAGTTTGATTGTCTCTGAAATACTTGAGGACCAGTAATTAATTTTGACTTTGAAAATTCATTTTAAGAAAGCATGAGTTTGCAATACAAATTCTTAGAGGAAGAATAAGTGTTTATCATTTGTTCTTCAGAAAAATCTGATGAATTCCAAGGGGGTTCAATACCTTTGTAAGCCATTATAAATAAAATTCAACTGAAATTGATTTATCTATGGGCTAGGGAGAAGGGCAGGCAGATGGGCATGCTGGCAAGTCACTCCACTTTCCTCCGTTTGTCCTGGCAATGTGTTGTGCTTTTTTCCCCCCTTAGCCCCACTGAGCAATGTATAAAAGTAAATTGGTGCAACAAATTTGCAACTTAATAAAACTGTGTACCATAACTGTTTAAAAATGTACCAGTTTGAAATGCTCTTGTATAGATCTAGATGTTCTAGTGACGCAGATGAAATGTGGTAGGTTTTGGATGATTAACATTTTAATATTGTGATGGCTTTCAAGTTGGATAATTTCAATGTCTGTCAGTAAATATAATGTCATCAACTTTAAGATAGTCAAATATAATTGGGGCTGTATCTTTTAGTTTATTTTGTGTCCTATACAAACCTTTAATAACCCTCTGTCTGACTTCAGAACAGAGCAACAAAACATCTTCACTTCACTTGTCCAAATGAGAACAGAGACTTAAAATAAGAAACTGAAACAGAATGTTGTTTTTCAGGGCTGCATCCCAATACAAGAATTCAATAAATATCTCTGCTGTTGTTCACCACAGAGCACAGGCATAATTGTAGTTCTTGCAAAGCACTATTCTGTTATCCATTGGCTGCTGCTGCTTCTTTTTATTATCATTCCAAGATTAATAACTTAGTTTCTGCATTAAGCATAAATTTCATTTCAACTTTTTCATTTGTCCTCTTACTAGTTTGGTGGCTATGACTTTTCGTTTTGATTCTCCACTCTTATCCCACTTTTTTTCCCTTTTTCTGTTCATTTTTCCCATAGATTTTGAATAGGAACACTTTTCAAACTGCTCCCATTTTGTCAATTTTCTGACTAATATCTTCAAACTTACTAGATTTATTCTTGGCAATACTAATAAGCACTCTACTGATTTTCATCAGTTTCAATCCTACTTTCTGTTGTTTTTTTTTTCATCCCTTTCTTTTTTCCCTTTGACTTCAATTAATTTTTTCTCTATAGAGTTTGAATGGGAAATTTTTGAAACTGCCCCATACAGTCACTTTTCGAAATAATGGCTCCAAACTTACTAGACATGTTCTGGGTAGCACTACTAAGTGCTCCAAATACTACTGCTTTCCGTAGATTTTTTTTTTTATTATTATTTTTAT
>JAQQZX010165530.1:0-23756 GCA_030068355.1 Notoglanidium maculatum
CTTGACGATCTCCACAGAAGATCCGTCGATGTTGAGTGGAGAGTGGTCGCTCCGTGCTCTTCTGAAGTCAACAATCACAGATAATGACATAAATAAATAAATAAAGTTAAAGAAAAATCTGCTACATTGCTATACACAAGATTGTCATAGCAAAATTTAAAATGTTGTTTTTAAAAAAGCACAGCTTTAAAATTCTGCCCTATTTTAATTGGGTATTTAGACCTGAATGCAATGTTACTCATATAGTGTAAATTCCTGTTATGTTATTCATTATATCTATCACCACATTTTAATTATAGTCAGCAGTATGTTGTGTGTGAAAGTTTTCAATTACAGCACAATAAAATGGACAAAAATTTAGTCAATAGACCCAGGATAAGTGCTACAAAAGTTTTGCAAAACAAAATCCACCTTACTCACTGCATATTCTGCTTTGCCTTTGCGTCTTTGCTCCTCCACAACCCCCCCAAAAAAACACACACACATACACACACATACATGTATTGTAGTAATTGGTGCATTTAAAGTGACTATTACAGTGACGTTGCACACTTCCGTCAATGATCTTACATGCTGATCTCGCTCTCACTCTCTCTCTGGTGACTGGACCTGCGCAAAAAGCCATCGTTCATTTTTTTTTCATCCCTATACTACACGTGAGACCTTCTGTGCACTTTGGTGCTATTTTTTAGCAGGTTATGTCTATCAGCCACAGTTTCTTCTCCTCCAAACATGGGTATAGTCTCTTTTCATCTCTTTTCCTGTCTTTAGGCTGCAGTGAGTGTCTTTTGTACTTTTTGGAGCCATTACGAATCATTTGGTTACTGGTTTAAGTTGGGTTCCCTCGTCAGCCTTGTTATAAGCTGTTCTGTTGCTAAGTACAGCACTTAGTCACTCAGAGGGTGCATCTTCCATTACTTTGAGATTTTCACATTGTCCACCATTTATTATGGAGTTAGAAACTGCCAGAATGTCATGAACAAACTGGATGTGTTTTACAATATCCCATGATTTGCAAATGAACAAAATGTGATTTATAAAGGCTCCTTGATTTGCAAATATGCACACTGTGCTTTACAAATGCAGCACATACCTCTAAACACGGTGCTTTGCAAATACAAAACACAGCTACTAAAAAAAATACAATTTGCAAACGCAACTTACAAACAAATGCTGAGCAGGTTCCACAAATGTAAAGAAAGAATGCAAATAAATCTGTGTGACCAGTTTTACAAATGCAACACATTTTTTTCCAATAGGTACAAGGCAACACATTTGTAGATCATGTGACTTTTGGAACCGTTATTCCACTTGTATGAGCTGCAAATGCCCTGATTTTCTCACAAAAACTGTGCACCAAAACAGCAGGTGGCAGTAAAGGGACAGCCATCTTCCATTTAGCTCGTTTAGCCTTCCGAAGGAGTCGCCTTGGATCTGAAGTGATTAGTGATTTTGTTCATCTGACGCATTTTTCTTTCTTTCTTTGTCTTTCTACTGTTTACAAGCACTAGTGCACTGTACTCACTAGTGTCTTTCTCATTCATTCCTTGCCCCCTCCCAGCTCTAGCCTGTTGTTCATAACCGGAAGTGGTATTATAGAACAAATGACCCACCTACTTGTCTTCTTTTATTCGCAGCATTTCAGTAAACAAACCAAAATTTTAAACACATAGCTTACCAAATGGAAGCAAGCACAGTGGAAAATAAAAATAAATAAATAAAAAAACATAAAAGTAAAAGTAAAATAACCTGGCTGTATAAGTGTGCACACCCCTAAACTAATACTTATTTGAAGCACCTTTAGATTTTATCATGGCATTCAATCTTTTTGGGTCATCTTCACTTAGCAATATTTTACCATTTTCCCTTTCAAAAGCATTCTAACTCTGTCAAATGGGCTGGGCATCTTGCTGCATCTTGTTTGGTAAAGAAATTGCTTTGTTGATTTGGAGGTGTGCTTCAGGTCATTGTCATGCTGAAAGGTGAACTTTCTCTTCATCTTTCTCTTCATGTGAAATTCGCTTTTCTCTAGTTTGACGAATAGCTGGTGTTGGAGAAGGTGCTGGAGGACCTGGCGAACATGTTGGCGAAAAGTCTTGTGATCAGGAAAAAAGATGAGGATGTCAGCCAGGTACACGAATACAAAGTGACCCAAGAATTCCCGAAGGACATCATTGACCAGGGCTTGGAAGGCAGCCGGGCTGTTACAAAGGCCAAATGGCATCACCCTCCCGTATACGGACCAGATGGTAGGCATTGCGAAGGTCAAATTTAGAGAAGATAGTTGCGCCGGAGAGCCGTTCAAAGGCGGAGTCCATCAGTGGTAATGGGTACTTGTTTTTAACAGTGATCTGATTTAGTTTTCTGTAGTCAATACAGGGAAGGAGTGAGCCATCTTTTTTCCCTACAAAGAAGAAGGGAGCAGCAGCAGGAGATGTGGAGGGTCTGATCAGGCCCTGAGCGAGGGCCTCAGAGATGTATTTCTCCATAGCACGGGTCTCTGGTATGGATAGCGAGTAAAGGCACCCCCTAGGGGAGCTGCTGCCAGGTAAGAGTTCAATGGCGAGATCATATTCCCTGTGAGGAGGTAGAGAGGAGGCTCGGCTCATGCAGAACACCAGTGCCAGGTCGAGGTATTCAGGTGGTACCAGGGTCATGGCGGGTGGTGTCCTTCCCAGCACACGAACGAGCCAAAAGCGTGGAGCCAGGCCCAGGGACAGAGACGGGCGAGTCCTGAGGTTCTTCCTGGAGATGGTTCATGCAAGATGGTCCCCACTTGGACAGCTTGCCCTTGGCCCAATCAAACAGGGGTTGGTGGGCGGCCAGCCAGGGGTAGCCCAATACTATAGGTTCATCAGGTATATCCATTAGGAAAAAGGAACAGTACTCATGGTGATTGTCAAGTGTAAGGAGGTGCAGTGGCTCTGTGAGTTCGTTGTTGTATACAGTATATCCAGCCGGAGTACTACCACGTAAATGAAACGCACATAAAAAAGATTAAAATAAAACCGAGCGTAGGAATAAACGCTTAAACAAATCGTAGTCCAGGAAGGCCGATACGAATAATCCAAAACGCTTATGGAAAAGCGGGGGCTCATAGCATAAACCATTACCAAGTTCATGATTAAGCATCGAGCAGTCCGATACTTCCGTGTTTATACTCAGTGACCCGGAAGCAGGGCTTTAGCCCCGGATGTTGTTGTGAGTGTGTCTGCTAGCGCTGCTATGGTAACAGGACGTGTGTCTGCTCGTGTAGTTGTTGTGACTGCGGGAGGCACGGCAAAACTGTTTTTCTGATTCCATTTAGTTATTTTTTCATCTTATAGCAAAACTAGCTAGCTACTTTTATAGTATTTATTGGCATACTATACCCACTGTCCAGCCATTAGCCTAATTCTTTAATACAAATCATCAAATTGTATTTTGCAGATTCCTTCAGAGTTTTCACCTCAGGCAAATTGACATGATGCAAGTCAGGACTCCAAGAAGCTTAAGGACACTCTCAAGGATGACATCAGTTCTACCACAATGCCATAAAAAGAGATGCAATGAGAAATAGGCAGATCAGAGATGAGAGAGAATTTGTTGTTCTGGATCAAAGCAACTTTCAACACAAATGGAAACTGGATAAATTTGCCTTATTTTTACACCATGCTGCATATGATTTCTTGGGGAAAAGAAACATACTTCTTATAAAATAGTGGATTAATGTTACAGTGATGGCCCTGTAATATATTAAACATTAAAACCATTGACAGGTGAAGTCAATAATACAGTATCTCATTACAGTGGCACTTGTCAAGGGTGGGATATATTAGGCAGCAAGTGAAAAGTCAGTTAATGTTAATGTGTCGGAGGAAGATGGCTAGACAACTGGGTCAGAGCATTTCCAAAACAGCATGCCTTGTGGGGAGTTCCTGTTATGCATTGGTTAGTACCAACAAAAGTGGGCCAAGGAAGGACAAGGATCCTCTCTTTTCCTCCCACAGACAATAATGTTTCTGCATGGATTTCTGCATGTATGGCAGATATCTCATCATGGATGGCAGCTCATCAGCTGAAACTCAACCCCAGCAAAACAGAACTGCTATTCACCCCACCTGATTCATCCCCACATCAGGATCTTGTGCTCTCCCTGGACAATTCTTTGATCTCTCCTTCAGTCACTGCACGTAACCTCGGGGTAACTATGGACAATCACCTATCTTTTTATTCTCGTATTGCTAATCTTTCACGCTCATGCCGATTTCTCCTGTCCAACATCAGAAGGATCCGTCCATTTCTTTCCACACAGGCCACTCAGATACTTATTCAGTCCCTTGACATCTCAAGACTTGACTACTGTAATGTACTCCTAGCAGGTCTGCCTCTGAGTGCCATTCGACCCTTGCAACTGATCCAGAATACAGCTGCTCGACTCGTTTTCAACCTTCCCAAGTTCTTCCACACCACCCCATTGCTCCCTTCACTGGCTTCCCATAGCTGCGTGCATCAGATTCAAAACACTGATGCTTGCCTACAAAGCCAAAATTGGTCCTGCACCCTCCTACCTCAAAGCACTTATCAATGCACCATGCTCCCTCCGATCCTCCAGCACTGCTCGACTGGTTTCTCCACCGCTCAAGGCACAAGGAAGACATGCATCTAAACTCTTTTCTTTTTTGGCCCCTAGGTGGTGGAATGAACTTCCTCTTGATGTCCAAACAGCTGAGTCACTGGCTGTCTTCAAACGATGACTAAAGACCTACCTCTTTTGGAAGTACTTGGACTAGCACTTATTCTTCACTTTAACATTTAAAAAAAAAAACCTTTCTGTATTACATGCCAACAGTTTTTAGTGTGATAGTATTCTTAGCCCAGATCCTTGTGAGCCAGTATCAGAATATATTTACTTATAGAGACTTTCGACAAAGTCGCTCTGGATAAGGGTGTCTGCCAAATGCTGTAAATGTAAATGTAAATGTAAGAACAACTGATGAACCAGTGACGAGGTCATAAGTGCCTAAGGCTCACTGATGTTATATATATATATTTCCGAGGTACAGATAATTTCCCCTTCAATAAATCTCCCTTCTGCAGCTACACACCATTGTATTCTGGTCTTCTTCTGTTTGTTGTCTCAGTAGCTCTGTTGTGTCCTTTTTGACATCTGGAAATGACTTGAAACCAGTTCCCTTTAGTGCAGAACATGATTTTAAATGAGAAAAGTCACGGATGGTCAAGTACCGTAATGCATTTCTCCTTTAACAAGAGCACTGTGTGTGCTTGAACGTTGTCCTGATGAAGGAGGAAATCATTTTCCCACAGCTGTGACTTCTTTCTTTTGACCCTTTCTTGCAAAGTTTGGAGAACCTTTTTTGTAATAGTGTTTACTGTTACATCATTAGGAACTTAGTTCTCCATAATTCCACTATTAATGTCAAAGAAAACAATTAACATGGCCTTGAACTTGGACTTGCTTTGTCAAGCTTTCTTCATCAGGCGGCCTGGGTGAAGATTAGATGAAGATCAACCCTACGCCTACACCTGAACCTGCTTCTAAGCCTGTTCTGGTTCCTGCCACAGAGGCTGTTCCAGTTATTGTCATGGAGCACATTCCAGTTTCAGACAATTCAATTTTCAATTCAATTTTATTTGTATAGCACTTTAACAACACTGTCACAAAGCAGCTTCACAAAAGTATATAAATATATCCCTAATGAGCAAGCCTGTGGCAAGGAGCAATGGTGGCAAGGAAAAACACCCTGACATGACAAAAGGAAGACACCTTGAGAGGAACCAGACTCATAAGGAAGCATCGTCATTTGGGTCATACTGGATAGTGCAATTACAACTAACACATTTTAGTAATAGGGTCAAATTTTGAGCGCAAAACTGTTTGTGGTGATTTGATTCCTATGCAATTGTAGCAGAACTGCTCTTGTCAACAGCAGACAGCATAAATGCTATCAAGCTGGTTCCCATTTTGCAACTCAATGACTTATCAATGAATTAGCATAGCATGCTAATGTGACAAGAAACTTAAAAACATTTTGCCATATTCAGTTCCAGCTGAAAGTCCACCGGAATGAACTTACATTCCCCCTCACTTTAGAGGAAGCTAGGGCTCACACCTAGTCAGCCACTTGACACCCAGAATATCATCAAACTTATGAGCTTTTGAAATAGAAGCATTGGTGGTCAAACATGGCTTAAGACATCAGTAACCACATAAAATCATGACACTCCTGTGCCCAAGTCTGAGTCTATGCCTGAGACTATGACTGGACCTAACCCCATGTCCATGCATGTGCTCAAGTTCCTGCCTGAGCTTCTGCCTGAACCAAAGTTCACAGTCATATACAAGCCATCATCTAGGCTAAAGTTTGGTGTGGTGGTGTCTAATGCCAGGCCTGAGCCTGCAGGTCCTGGCCCTCCAAGGGACAATGTCATTGGGAGTTTGCCATGCTCAGCACTACTGACCATACTTCTGGGTTCATGCAATGGAACTACAGTCAGGACTACCACACCCAGCAGGCAGCGCAGCTCTTGATATGATATTTAAGGACTTGTTTACATGCTTTAATTGCAAAGCATTAGTTAGTTTAACTCCTTGTTGACTGCTACTGCCAAGCCTTGTTGTTTTGTTTGTCATGCTGGTTTTTTACTCTGTTTTTTGGACTTTGGATTATTGTTTCTGTTTTTACCTGCTCCACTCTGTCTGCTGATTGCCTGAGACTTGTTTGTGTCTGGACTGTGAGTTTTCATGCTGACTTTGTACCTTTGTATGACATGGGATAAATACTTAGCACAGCATGGCATAACTCACCAGAAGTTTGACAAAGAGACAAACAAAACCCAGAACATCAACAAGGTGACTAATGGACCTAAACAAGGGGCAAGGCCACGGACTTTGGAGTGAGTCAGACTGCAACCCAGAGCAGCAATGTTATTTTTCAATAAAAAATTATATCTCCTCATTCAGTAATGGGCTCAGCACATAATCCTGTGTCACGACTCTGCCCCTCTCCGCAACACGGCAGGTTCATGAACTCAGCTACGCGCGCCGTGTTCTCGCGGTCTCCGTCGCGCGTTGAGCAGAAGCGCTACTTCCGCATTATGGCGCGAACTACTATGAACTACAACTCACGTGCGCACGCCCTCCCAGCGAGGTCTCGTGACCTGCAAGTGGATTCCGGTGTTTCGGATCAAGTGACAATCAGCGGCGTTTATAAGGACGCCCGTTTGCGCCTTGGATTTGTCGAAGCATTGCGTTTCATCTCGTCACGCTGTTGCCGAACTCTGTACTTCTGTACCTGATTTCCGAGCCTGATTTTCCCGTGTTTGATTTCTCGTGTTTTGAACTTGTGCCTGGACTCTCTCTCCCGCCTTTGGATTATCTCTGATGCTGTGTTTGCTTATCATTTGAACTTTTGCCTGGACTTTCTCTCTCGCTTTGGATTATCTCTGATGCTCTGTTTGCTTATCGTTTGAACTTTTGCCTGGACTTTCTCTCTCGCTTTGGATTATCTTTGATGCTCTGTCTGTTGATCGCTCGACCCAGTTTATGTTATTGGATGATTCTTCTGCCTGACGTTTTGTACCTCTGCCTATCCTGTGTATGTGTGTGAACGGACATTAAAACATTATGAGTTTTACCAAACCGCCCTCTTACCTGCGTGTGTGTCCCGACAAACCCGGCCGACGTGACATGATATAGTTCACTTGGCTGCTTTATTAATACAGACCATAACTTTCTGTAAACCAGTGGATAAGCAACTTTGTACACTGATTACTTAAAATTCTTATGCTATCCCTGGCTATATACCACTGTTGTTAATTAAATGTCCTTGTTGGCAGGATTTTATGCTTTAGGACAATGATGAAATAATAAAAAAGTGACACTATTTTATAAATACACTACATTTTCATTACATCTGACATGTCAGGTACCTCTTCCATGTTTTATCAGGTGTTACAAGTCTTCTTTTGCAAATGAACATTTGCTATGCTTTAAATACCTTAAATATCTGTATTATTATTATCATATGTGTGTATAATCATATGTGTGTACAGTATATATACTGTATGATATTATCATAACAGCATAATGATACATAAGTTGTGTCTGTTGTTTCTTAACAAAACTATAAGCTCTTTTCTAAATCACTTCAACGTAACATTGACAAATAAAAACACCCTCTATTCTCTGAGAGTACCAGTCCCTATCCCTGGTACTGCTTTCACACCTGATCCAACTAATCATCTAAATAACTTTCCTTCCAGAGTTGAAGTGGGTATGTTGGACAAATAAAAACATGTGCAGAACCATGTGGGCTGCTTCAATACACAGTATGACTAAATGGGAGTAAATAAATTAGGAAATTACAAATGGGAGTAAATAAAGTAGGTTAACATGAACTATCAAAACAGTGTGACCACCCCTTCTAGTAAAATTGTGTATGCATGAATACTGACTGACCCATAAGAAGAGAAATGATTTTTTTTAAATGTCCAAGACCAGGGTTTGGAACCAACCGGCACAAACCTTAAACAGAGGTTCCTAGCCCTGGTCCTGTCCTGCACATCATAATGTTTTCCTGATTATTTGAATATTAATTGCTTAGTCAAGTAGTTAATTGCTTGTTAATTAGCTGATTAATTAGATCAGAGGTGTTGGGAGCAGGGAAAACGTGCAGGACAAGTGGATATTTAGGGTTTTATATAAACTTTTTTTTCCCAGCAAGTATATAAAAGAAGAGGTTAAAAATGAAAGGTAAATTGTCTTAGGGCAGAAATAAAATGCGAGTGAATTTTGAGAGATGAAAGTATGTTACTCTGTCCGGTAGAATCGTGTGGGCTGAAAGAACATGAGAAACACTCACCTGTGGCAGGTGCTTCCGGTACCCACTTGAGCGGGCCGATGTGGCGCAGCTGGAAGGCCGTTTTCACCTCGCTGCAGGTGTGCGCGCGAGGCGGACACTACGGCCAGGTGCGCGAGGAGCAGAACCACGATCCAGCACACGTTCATCAGCCCTCGGGACATGGCAGCATCTCTTGTGGCGAAACCTGCGCGAAACCCAAAATCACAGCCAAACGCAAAGAAGCAAACCATTCACGGCACGCGATAAAACTCTTCGCTGATTTTGTTTCTCACATTATTCACTGTTTTTCTAAGACCGGGACAGGAGAGAGCTGCAGACTGGTGTGTGACACTTCTGAGCTGTCAGAGGCTGCAGAGCAGAGTATACTCTCTCTCTCTTTCTCTCTGTCCGTATGCGCATGCGTGGTGGAAGAGCACAGCGCGTGAGAGCGATTGGTTTCTTGCCAATTGTTCGACGTTAACAGCTACTTTTTTTGGTGTAAATATCTCGGAACAATTAAGTGTGTTGTGTGAGTGAATAGCCGTGTGTGTGTGTGTGTGCGTGCGTGCGTGCGTGTGTGTGAGTGAAGGAGCATGGCGTCTCCCAGCTCAAGGTTGTGCGAAAGTTTAACTTGCCGGCACGGTGTGCGCGCGAGTGTAGAGGTGTGTTGTTTGGCGATTGGAAAGGTGGTGGGCTGTGAGAACATTGTCTCTGCCTCCCGTATTTATAGGGCAATCGTGGTTTTTGTAAAACGATGTCAATAGGGTAAATGTGCTGGTACAGCAGGGTGTAGTGATTACTAATGACCAGAATAATTTCCAAGGAATTGTCTAGATATGGGCAACTGGTCTCCCCTATAAAGAAAATACACCTTGGTTGTGAGTGCTCTATGCTTAGACACCTGGTGTCTTTCAGAAGAGTGGTTTCAAAGGTATTTAAAGATGGTGTTGAAGAGTTGAATGTAGTGTTTAAATTCAGTGCTGATGACTATGACTGCAAAATCTTACAGATGTAAAATGTTTTACATATGGTAAAATAGGGGATCTTGTCCATGCCGGTCCTGAGAGAAAGGGTGACTTGGGTGTTTCTGAGTGGCTGGGGCAGGACACAGTTGAGCTTGCTGAAGCCGTTCCATCTGCAGCTGCAGCTCAGCTGGCTGCCAAGAGCCCTATAGCTGCTGCTGTACTAGAGCTCAACGAGAGTGAGCTCCAAGCCCAGCCTACAGCCCAGTCCACTGGAGCTGAGCCAACCCTGGAAAAGCCCTGTTCAGATGAATCGGATAAGGAGAGGTGCAGCATAGCGGAAAATGACACAGTGAATTCTGGTGCAGAAAACTGTTGCTCGGAAACACCAGTCACTACAGTGGTGCAGGGGGACCGGGGAGAAGCAGAAATGGTGGAAAAACAAATGTTTAATGTATTACAAAAGAGTTAAAAAAAAAAAAAACAAGGCAAGACCAGGGGAACAAACAAGCTAAGAAAGATGTGGAGATAGAAGAATCAGATAGTGATAAGTATATGTCAGACTCTGAAATTTTTTTTTTTTTTTCACTTTAACTCAGAACAAGAACACCAAACACAGTATACACTGTAGAGAGCATCAGGATTTTTTTGCTAAAAATCACCAAGTTTCAGAGAAATAATGAAATAGAGAAGTACTTCCCTGATCGTAAGCGGTTTGTTCACAGTGTCAAGCATTTTATAAGAGAATGAGTTTTTACTGAAAAGGAAATATTTTGACTGAAGAAACTGATAGCTAAAGTAAATAGAAAACCCTCTAATGATGACAAATAGAGTGTTGGTGTGTTTAATATTGGAGTAGTTTTTATTATCTGGCTGTTCTGTCCACCCTACTTTCTAATGAATGGGGTTCACATTGTGAGTCTGAATGTTAATGGGGCCAAAGTCTGTGTAAATCGAGTAAAGCTATATGAACTACTAAAGCAGAAGCACATTAATGTAGCTTTGTTACAGGAAACACAGTAATGTCAGAAACGTCACTGACTGGGTGCGGGGGTGGGATGGGTTGGCGATTTTAAGTAACAACACATCTCTTAGTGGTAGGGTTGCTTTTCTATTTGGTCACAATTTTATTCCAAGATCTTACATGGTAGAAGAAATTGTAAATGGGAGACTTTTAAAAGTGAAAGTTTTTACAAGCATGAGAGTTTTGGTTTTATCTGTGTGTATATTCCCACCAATGCAGTAGAGAGAATGACATTTTTAGATAAACCGAATGATTTGATTGCGAATTGCAACACTGATATTTTAATCTTTGCTGGTGATTTTAACGGCACGATTGACAATCTAGATAGAGACCACCCAGAACCTCATTTTGCCTCCCATAAATGCCTGTGGGAAATGATGGTGGCCCATGAATTATACAACATTTGGAGAACTTTAAACAAAAACAAATACAGCACACATGGGCTCATTCTATAGACAAAACACTCTCCCTGGCAAGTTTAGATTGGTTTTATCATTTTAAACATCAACTGGCATGTTCTATACCATAAATGTTCTATTATTGCAGTAGGCATATCTGATCACAACTTGGTATAGTGCACTATCGGTAAAAACAATGTAAAAATGAGTGCTTACTAACATTTTAACACGTCACCTCTTCAAGATGCTAATTTTAGGGCACCATTTATTTATTTATGGAATGTTCTACAGAAGTGGTGGGATGTAGCTGAAGCACAAACCAGAGTTTTTTGTCAACAG
Source organism: Notoglanidium maculatum (assembly GCA_030068355.1). Classification (NCBI taxonomy): domain Eukaryota; kingdom Metazoa; phylum Chordata; class Actinopteri; order Siluriformes; family Auchenoglanididae; genus Notoglanidium; species Notoglanidium maculatum. The sequence goes on from JAQQZX010165530.1 coordinate 11,567, forward strand.
TACGCTCACAATGTCTCAAGGGACATTGTCAGATCTCTGAAGTCATTGGAGATTGGAATAGTAGAACTCCAGTGTGTGGAGGCCATGGGAGATCAATGGCATATTGAAGCCCTCAAAAGTAAAAAAAAAAAGCCTCAATGGATGATTTGTTTGTCATTACAGCACAGGCGGTGCTAGTCTGCTCATGCTTGAAAAGCCTGAATGAGATGGATGCTCCTTCTATGTTCTTCTTTGGTCTAGAGCAAAATATGAATAGAAAAGATTCATACATGCTGTCCAAACCGAATCAGGGGATCACTTTTCAGAGCTCATGGAAATTTTCAAGCAGACAGTCAGCTTCTACGCTATGCTGTACAGTAGTGAGCATTCAGGAGCACAGATAATGGAGGAAAGCTTTCTCAAGAACTTGCTGAAACTCTCAGAGGAAGCAACTAAGAAAATGGGCAGAGAGCTAATACTGGGAGAGCTCCACAAGGCTCTTTGGAGCACTAAGAATGGACAGGTGACAGTCTGCCTGATTGAGTTCTACAAAGCCTTCTGGGCAATAATAGGGCAGGATGTGCTAGATGTTTTAAAGGACACTGTGAAAAGGGGCAAGCTCCTGCTAAGCTGTAGGCGGGCCATCCTGACCACACTGCCAAATAAGGGAGACCTGACGAAGCAGAAGAATTGGCACATAGTTTCACTGCAGTTCATTGACTGCAAACTGCTCTCAAAAACATTAGCGTCGAGACTGACAAAGGTAATGGACCAGATCACTCATCCTGCCCAGAAGTACTGTGTGGCTGGCAGGTCTATATATTTGATTATGTTTAACTAATTTGTGACATTTTGATCATGTCCAGGCTGTTGGGATTAATGACTGGTCTCATTTTTTAGCTCAGGAAATGGCTTTTGACCAGATTGAACATGATTATCTGTGGAAGGTGGTAGAAACCTTTGGGCTCAACCCTGGTTTTATAGCCATGATCAAGAATTTGTACAGTGAAATTGAGAGTGTATTGAGGGTTAAAGGTGGTTTATGTGCCCTTTTTTAACAGAGGTATTAGACAAGGATGTTCTCTGTCAGGTATGTTACACTCTAGCAATTGAACTACTTTTATGTAACTTGAGAAGCAAACTTGCTGGTTTTAATTTACCTTAGTCCAATGCCTCTGTCCATCTCTCAGCATATGCAGATGACATGATTGTAATGGTTGGCACGCAAATGGATGAGAATGTTTTAACTGATATTTTAAAAGACTTTGAGTTTTTATTATCTGCTAAATTCAACTGTGCCAAAGCAAAGCCATTTTAGTGGAAGAGTGGGGAGGTAGGCAGCCTACACTACCGGGAGGCTTGGTCTGGAAAAAGGTGGTTTTAAATACTTGGGTGTCTATCTGGGCAGTACTGAGTACTTAAATAAAATCTGTAAGGGCATTCTTGAAAGGCAGATTGAGAAGGTGGAAATGGCTGGTCCCAAATATGTCCTAAAGGGGCCAAACATTGGTCATCAGCAACTTGGCAACATCATCTCTGTGGCACAAGTTGACATGTGGATCCACAGCCAAAACTGCTAGCAAACATTCAGGCACTGCCAAACCTGCTAGCAAACATCCAGGCACTTTTGGGACCGGCTACACTGGATTCCTCAAAGTGTCCTCCATCTGCCCAAAGAGAAAGGGGCAGGGTCTGGTCCATTTAGCCAGCAGAACTGCTGCCTGTAGACTGCAGTTCAACCAGAGACTCCTCAATGGTCCCAGGACCTTGGTATGGAGAACAGCAGCCTGCAGGCTGTTATACATTGTGGGAGGACTGGGGCTGGACAGAACATTGTTTTTTATGGACACAAGAACACTTGATTTTGGTAGATTACCAGATTTTTAGCATGGACTATTTAAAATTTGGACCATTTTTATAAAACAGAGCAACAGGAACAGAATGCTGCACTGGCTACTGGAAGAGACCCTGGTTTACTGTGGGCATCTAGACGTCTCTGGGCAGACCACTCTTGCAGTGACTAGGGTTTTGCTCTCCTCAGGGATCTTGACACTCCTGCAGCTGCTGGACATTGCAAGAACAGATCTGTCACAGGCAGTACACATGGGACTGGGGTTTCTGCATGTTGTTAAGCAGTTCCTACACATCTGGGGGTTCACACTAACATCAGAGGAGCATATTCATCTGAGGGACTACAAAAGCAACCTGACTGGACTAATAGAAGCGCCATCGCTCCAGACCTGGACGGGTGTGGGAGTCCCCTCCTGCAGTGCAGGGGTGAAGGGGAAATGAACATTGAGATGGTGTTGAGTAAGCTGCTGTTCAGGGCTTGTGTGACAGTGTTAAACAAGAAAAGACTGAATGGGAGGGTGGACTCTCCATGGAGAAGTATACTGGGTTTTAATGATAATTTTACACCAGAGTGGAGGACACTGTATAAACCAGCATTAGCCAACAAGGTTGCTGACCTCCAGTGGAGGATTTTACATGTAATTGTGTCTGTGAAATCTTTTATCTGTATGTTAAACCCTGAGGTCTCACAGGAATGCTTGTTCTGTTCACAAAAAGAAAATGTTTTTCATGCCTTTGCACAATGCCTCAGCCAATTGTTTGTTTATTTGCAGAACATTCTAAAGTCAATTGATGTGGTTTGTACCCTTCAGATTTTTATCTATGGTTTTATATATGTCAAGAGTAGCAGATTAAAGTGCCAGCTGATTAACTTTGTCTTTGGCCAGGCCAAAATGGCAATATACATGAGCCGGAAAAACAAGATACTACAAAACACAGACTTACACGATAAGAATTCTCTCTAGACTAATTAATCAAGAATTCAGATTGATTTTCACTTTTAAAAGAGTATGAGGGTTCTGATGATGTTCGAGGAAGTGTGGTGTTGTGAGGAAGCTCTGTATTCTGTAGAGGATGAAGAACTTTCCTTTGTACCAGAACTAGACTGGTAGATCTGTATATTCAAACTGTTCACCATTATGTTTAACCTTATACCCTTATACTATCTATCTGTCTGTCTGGCTGTCTGGCTGTCTGGCTGTCTGTCTGTCTATCTATCTATCTATCTATCTATCTATTATTTATGCTTTTAACTATTTAAAATAAAGGAGTGTAAAAGTCAAAGTCTCTCTCTCTGTCTCGCTCTCTCTGTCTCGCTCTCTCTCTCTCTCTCTCTCTCTCAACAGTAATGGTCAGTTCATGTCCATATATTCTGCTTTCCTTTCCTTCCCCTGGAGGATATAAAATGAACACATATGCATGCTCTACATGTGTTTTTTTTTCAAGTGTCAAATGTTTTAAGATCAGCCTAACCTGAAAGTCTGAAGTTATTTTTTTTCATAACAGTACAGTTTTAGTTATGGTGTCCAAAATAAATTGAGAAACCAATTTAACAGTTGCACTGAGCTCTCATAAGCAATTTTAAATAAATTTTTAAAAAAAGTTTTAAAAATATGTTAAAAAGTTTTCACAAAATGCTACTTATTACAGATTGTGACTGGGTACTGTTGACATTTTGATTGAAGCAAACTGTGTTAAACTGTTAACAGCAGAGTGGTTTTCTGGATACCAGTACCAATATTTTTAAATCATTTCCAAAATTAAAAGAAGTGTGATCAAATTATTATTGACCATTTCAATAATGTGGTTTGCTAAAACTGAATTTTATGTTGAATACAATACTGTTCTCAAACCTATGTAGGGTATTATATGCTAAACACCATTCATGATTAAACAACATGTAACCTACTTAATGAACACTGATAATTAAGTGGAGACCTACACTCCTGTGCAAAAAAAAAAAAAAAAAAAATGAGGCAAACCCAATATTGCAAAGCATTAAGCTTTTAATGGTCTCAACAAAAATAAATTTTTAATAAAAATTACCAAGAACTAAAAAAACCACTCTTTAAACCTCGGCCTTCTTTTGCTCATCAATGCTTGTTGCTGAAACTGTAGGGGGGAAAAGCTGGAAACAGGGAAGTTCACTTACATAGTCTTCTGGTACGCAAAGACCCCATTTACACTTGGTATTAATATGCGTCTCAGGCGATATGCATTCAAGACATATTCACTCAAACCACTTGCCGAGGTGGTCTGGGACGCATTTAACCATGTATCTTCCATAGTGTAAATGCTAATGTGTTCCAATGCGTCTGCAACATGGACGCAACAGGAAAATATGTCATTAATGCTGTATGCGGTGATTGTTTTGGTAAAAGCGTGACACGCTAGAAAAAAATAAAGAGTACCGATGTACATGGTTGGAGTGCAACAAAATTATGAATGTATGTTGCAGGTTTAACGTTTTTATAAAATTTTGCAAGGGGACCTTTGACCTTCTAGCGGAAGTGATGTAGGCAGTAACTAAATGTGAACAAAAGCGGTCAGCTGGACACTTTGGAGACGCATGATAAACACAGGTGTAAACGGTGACGTGTTTTGGCAGTCCTTTTGTGATCTGAATGCTCAAGACGCATTTTAAAACCAAGTGTAACCTCGGCCAAAGAGAAAATCATGAAAAGATTTAAATGTTTAAATGATATAAAATTTAAACGAACTTGTCTGGGTGTTCAAAATTTTCAAAAAAATCTCTTCCATTTGAGGACATTAACATTGAGTGGAACAACATGGACTCTTCTTTCTGTAAAAAGCAATCTGCAAGTTTACCCACAAGACTTCAACATTTAAAGGGAATCAAGGGGAAAGCTGCCCCACACGAATTTACTTTATCTATTTGTTTAAGTCACGCTAATTTTCCTGACCAACGATTTGCTGTTGAGACCATTAAAAGCTTAATGTTTTGCATTACTGGGTTTGCCTCATTTTTTTGCCCAGGAGTGTACTCTTCCATGACTCACTAAAGCAAATTCAACCAAGAATTAAGTAGGCCAAGAAGACACAAAATGTATCAAAAATTTCCCTTGCAAATGAACAATTTGCTGCATGCTGAGGTGGTGGAAAGGATAGTATTGCCACCTCACTGCTCCAGGGTCTTAAACCTAAACTTGGTTGAAGCTTTTGAAACACAATAGCTGAACATACTGTTTATGGACATGGGACAGGCAGTCAGAACAGTGTAATCTCTTAAGTGAGTTTAGACATGCTTAATTACGTCCTGGTATCAGTGTACAATTTGGCACAGTCATTAGTAGCATTAGTCTGTCCAGCTAGATCCTGATGCCAACATCATTCTCTTATAGGAAACTCACAGGGACAGAGAAAGGAACAACAAAGCAAATGCCAAACAATCTAGTGATATAATTGCCATCATTAATACGTGTACATTTAAGTTGGTTTAAACCACTTAAAGTGTAAATTCTACTCGATATATCTTTTCAAAGGGGGCAAGTGCACTAATAATATATTGAAAGTACTTAATTAGAGTAAACTTGTGATATATAATTACAAGGCTATTTCTGACTCAAAGAAGTCTGAAGCAAGTATATTACTAATGCATAGATAATATAAAGTAGTAAACCTCAAGTGCTTTCAACAGAGAATGATTATAATGTATGTACTGTAAGTGCTTATAGTACACTTTTAAATTGTACTAAACGATACTTTATTTTTGTAAGGATTATGATCAATTTATTAATTATTTTTAACTGAGAAAAGTATGTAATAAATCATAACAGCAAACCTTAATACAGTACAATACAGAAAACATGCTGAAGTAACATGGACAATATGCAAAGAGAAAATTAAATTAGAGCCAGATAATTAAAGCTAAGCCAAGGTAGACTGAATCCAACCCCAAAGCATTTAAAGTGCTTAGCTTTAATATTAATTATATCATTTATCAGATCTTGAGTTAATACATAATATACAAATACTGATTCAAGCACAAGATTTTTTCTTTATTAAAAAGTAATGAGCATGTCAGACATTATACATATGATGAAAGAAATTATAACCTATCAACACTTATCCCTGGCTCCTTGCTTCACAACATTCGTCGATTTCCAGCTCAGTTTGATATCATTACTCATGCTCTTCCCAGGATTTTTTTCAATCTGCAAGTAGAACACAAATAAATCAGATACCTTAAAATATCAAAGGTTTGGATATCAATATACAAAATATTTCACATATCAGCATATGCAATGTATTTCTCTATCAAAAGTCAAATGACATTTCAATACAATGACCAGAATTTTTCCGTGTCTCTGATTGCTTTGGGATTCCATTTCTATAACATAGTAACTTGTACCATAGTTCACCACACAGAGACTTACTTCATTTAAGATCATTGTCTGCACTGACAGGTCATTTAGATCTGCTGTTCCACTGTAGGACATTTTGATTCTTCTTATTTTTTTTCTCTTCAACATGTCTCCTTCTGTAAAGTGACATACAGTAACATCAGTTACAAAGAGAGTAAACACACACTGGTACTTCATTCCATGTTGAATAATAATCTAATTGACTTATTGAGATTCACCCCATAACAGATAAAAGGATCTGCTGAAATTCTGAACAGTCCATTTTCCAGAATCACTTGTCATCATACTAGTACAGTCACCAGATACAGAACTTGGTTGTCCTAATGCCTAGTTTCTGAAAAAGAGGCTCCACTGGTCAGACCACTCCCAGGTGTCTAAGAACAAACCGATCCAGACAAAGACACCTGCCGACAAGCTCTGTTCCCATGAAGAGCAGATTGTTGCCAAATCAGTGTAGTAGCTTCAGCAGTACCTCTGAGCATCTTCAAGTCAAGTCAAGTCAAGTGGCTTTTATTGTCATTTCAACATATACATGTGATACAATGTACAGTGAAACGAGACAACGTTTCTCAAGGATCAAGGTGCTACATATAAGACAACAGAAGTACAAAAGGTGCACGTGTGCAACAAAAAACAACAGAAGACAACATAAGTACATATAAAGTATTATGGGTGTTATAGCCAACCATCAAGGATTTGCTCTTAGCCTAGCACGGACCCCCACCCGCTTGCCGCGCTTCCTCTTCCTCGCACAATGCTTTATTATTATATATTCATATCATGAGGGCAGCTGCTTAAGCAAAGAGACCCAGACTTCCGTCTCCCCGGCCACTTCTTCTAGCTCTTCCAGGGGAATTCCAAGGCGTTCCCAGGCCAGCCGAGAGACATAGTCCCTCCAGCGTGTCCTGGGTCTTCCCCGGGACCTCCTCCCAGTTAGACGTGCCCGGAACACCTCACCAGGGAGGCGTCCAGGAGGCATCCTAATCAGATGCCCTAGCCACCTCATCTGACTCCTCTCGATGCGGAGGAGCAGTGGCTCTACGCTGAGCCCTTCATGGATGACTGAGCTTCTCACCCTATCTTTAAGGGAAAGCCCAGACACCCTGCGGAGGAAAGTCATTTCAGCCACTTGTATTCACGATCTTGTTCTTTCGGTCACTACCCATAGCTCATGGCCATAGGTGAGGGTAGGAACATAGATCGACTGGTAAGTTGAGAGCTTTGCCTTACGGCTCAGCTCTTTTTTCCCCGCAACAGACCAATGCAGAGCCCACATCACTGCGGACGCCATACCGATCCGCTTGTCGATCTCACGCTCCCTTCTTCCCTAACTCTTGAACCCAGAGATACTTAAACTACTCCACTTGGGGCAGGATCTCAAACCGACCGTGAGAGGGCACTCCACCCTTTTCCTGCTGAGGACCATGGTCTCCGATTTGGAGGTGCTGATTCTCATCCCAGCCACTTCACACTCGGCTGCGAACCGATCCTGTATACTTCAGTAGAAAACTGCATTTAAAGATTTAATTCTAATTCCACTGAAAGACTCCCGGTGCAATCAAATGTACTTCAGTGGTTGTACTTCAATTTAATGTAGCTCACTGGTTGATAGGCTCATGACTTGTTACAGTATGTTTGCTGACACTCATCCAGTTGACTGCTCACAGCAGGCCTGGACACTGGGAAATGTCTTGATGCCACAATGAGCAGACAATTTTTTACTACAGGAAATGAGTTAGCACTTTGAGTATCAGCCACATCAGACTCAAAACCAAATTTAAAATTCAATTGTGGCATTTAAAAAACTGGAGCAATCCTCATCCCTTCAGTCTACTGATCCCTGTTTGATATTACATGGGAAAATCAGTGATCAGTTGTCAGTTCAGTTCTGTTGGTTAAATATCTTGTTTCTAATATCCTTTAATAATTTAAAATATATGTTCACTGTTGGCTGTACAGAGGGCGTAAGCAGTTTTCTCAGCTTTGATGATGCTGTGCTTTCTCACAGCCAATATCTGATTACAGACTGAATCGCTTAGACTTGTGTCTATTTTTCTATGCCATGTAAGTATCCAAAAACTTGATTAAATTGTTAGAAAATCACACCTGGCTACATTTTAGACAGTTTAAACAACGTTTTAGGCAGACTGCATGCATCAAACACTTTATTTGTTAAACTGGCTCTGTCCATGACTTTTTAGGCAGACTGCAAAGGTAAGGATGCAATGAAATATACATTTTTAAAAAAGAAAACTGCGTTGCTTTTAGCAATATTTATTTTTGCAGTCTTTAGGCAGAACAGTTAAAATATATTATTGGCAAAAATGGTCAAAACAAATTTTTTTCTTTGTCCTTTTTGGCTACTTTCCGGAATCCAATTGTAGCAACATCCAACATCTTCTTTTGGGCAAACTCACTTATACATTTAAGTCAAATAACGTCTTTCAAACAACTGTCATTAACCCTTGCTATTTTTTAATTATTTGTCCGAACTTCACCAGTTTCAGCTTATGAATCTGTGTTCTGTTGTGTTGAGGTTTTACCATCAAAAGAGTAGAAGTAAAGATGATGAACAAACATTGTCATTCCATCCCAAAGAATTAACAATGTACATGCCCCTTTTTCATTTCCTGCATTTGGTGGGTCAGTGTACCAGAAAGAGATCCCATCATATGCAAAGTAACATTCAAATCTAAAAAAAATACCAATGAAGTTAGGACTTTTTTTTCTCGAGGTGAAGCAAAGCATACAGTAGAGGTCAAGCTAATAAAACTGTGTCTTAGTCACAAAGACATGTCCCCTTGTCTGGGATAACCTTCATGCTTCACAGGAGAGGGCATTATGCAAACTACAGTGTATGAATGGGAGAAGAATAAAAAGCACCATATCTGTATAAAGAACATCAATTTTTGTATATGAATATTCATTCCAAAGTAAGGTTTATAAATTGTAAAAATTTTAGATGTTCAAGGTTCCTGAATGCAAATTGCTTTACAGAACTAATATTATAATTTCATGTGAAAAAAAAAGGGGGAAATACATTAAGCTGATTTTGATGTTAACAGTGATTACATTGAGAGGAGAATAGAAATGGCCAATTAGGACTGTGGAAGTCTTAAATGCCTCATAGCTAATCTTCACACATTTGCAAAAATATATTTTTTTTTCTGCCTTGAACTTAATCAATATCAAACAGATAAGACAGAAAGAGAAAGCAAGCGAGAGTCAAAGCGAGAGAAAGAGAGAGAGAGAGAGAGAGAGAGAGAGAGAGAGAGAGAGAGAGAGAACTTATTTCAGATGTAATGGCACATTTACAGTACTGTATATTCCACAATTATTCCAAATACTGAATGACTACCTGTCCATTTATCCAGTACGGTCACATAAGTTCACTTAAGTTTCAGTATAGTCAATACTGTTTCTAAGTAGGTACATTTTCTTATATGATATATGTTCTCCAAAAAAAATCTCAAGGTTAAAAAAATGGGCACACTGTCAAAGCACGAGTGGGCACAGTCAGTTTTAACATACAGTACTGTGCAAAAGTCTTGCAGTAAACAGTAATAAATAAACAAAGACAATATTTGGTCCCAGGTTCAATTTGTACAGTTTTATGAAAATGAGCTGGTTAGTATTACTGAGTTTCTTAAAGAAGCTGCCAGAGTCCATCTGTAGACTTTGACTGTCACACATGCTTCTTTTTTTTGTAATGATGCAGATTTCAGAATACAGAATAATAAATACAGAAACAAAAACAGAATTCATCAAATAAATATCTAAATAACAAAATTTGTACTCAAATGTAGGGTGGCTCAAGACTTTTGCACAGTATTGTATATGCACAAGGCAAAGGAAATATAAATTAATTAAGTATTTTTGAAGAACTGAAATAATTAAGATTATACCGGAGACAAGATGTTGTAATACATTAAGTGATATCAGTAAATTTCAGTAAGTTTCCATATCAATATTTTCTGACAGATGGCACCATTACTTTTTTTATTCACTTGTTGAAACATATTTGGGTTCGGTAACCACCTGTGGGGCACTGAGATCATTATGTTCTGAAAATGCATACCTGCCACATGAATACTGCATGAATGTGAATGTTCACAAAGAATGTTCACGTGAATGTTCACAAAGTTATCATTATATTATACTGCATTCCTGCTGATATTATAGATACTTTCAGTCAGAATCTCACAATTCAAATTTTTATACCTACTGAACAACTGCAAGTAATTGAGAAGGGCAATATCAGCAAGAATCAGTATGATATAATGATACTTGTGAATATTCAAGCATTCTAGCAGTATTCACTCTGCAGGTATGCATTTTCAGACAAAATGATCCCAGTACCATACAGGCAGTTGGAAAATTTAATAAGCCTTAAAACCGAATATGCTTCAACAACAGAATAAAAAGTGGTTTTACATGTCAGATTAGCAGCAAATATTGATCTTGAAACTTACTGAAATTTCCTGATATCACTTAATGCATTAAAACTTTTTGTTTTCAGTATAATCTTAATTGTTCTGTTCTTTTGTTGTTCAAGAATTCTTAATTTATATTAATTACTTTACATTTCCTTTGCATTGTGCATATATTATATGCTGAAAATGAACTTTGACTGTGTCACTATTCTTTTGGCAGTGTGCCTTTTTGAGCAAATGTATTTTGACCTGTGTAAATAAATAAAACTCCATGAGCAAACCAAATCAGTCAGTATTCTGATTTGTTTTCACTGACTCAAATAACCAGACGATTTTTTAAGAACTTGTATATGCTTCTATTGTACAAGAAAATTTACTTACTTAGAAACACTGACAGCTTCTATGTGACCATTCTGGATACTGCTTTTGTGTGACTGCTTTTGTGTGACCATACTGGATACTGCTTTTGTGTGGACCGCTGTTGTGCGACCATACTGGACAGTCAATTATTCAGTCTTTGGCTGGCTACTGTGAGTCGGTGTATTATTGGTATATGTCTAGAATATACCGTAAATATGCTGTTACATCTGAAATAAGTTCTCATTGATTATGTTCAGGGCAGAAAATATTTTTTTCTAAATGTTTGATGATTAGGAATGAGGTTTTTGAGTTTCTCAGTCCTAATTGGGATTTTCTACTCCCCTCTCAATTTAATAATTTTGTGTCTTGCCTGTCCACTGCTTGCTTCTGGATTTTGCTATTTGCATCATGGCTTTGGATGCGTTTGCCTGTTTTTCCAACAAATCCTCTTTCTGTACTTGCATCCATCTGTAGCCTGCTAACACAAATGAAAGTTCACACCAAAATGTAAGAAAAAAAACTGTTCTTTGAATTTGATGAAAAAATTAAACTCTTTATTCTACTAAAAGCTGTATCTAAACACAGGTAAAGTGTACTTTGGATTCAGGAATGCTGAGCACCTACAACCTTTATTATATATACTGTTGTAGTATTCAGGTGGGACGAAGTGGTTGAAACCACAAGTGCAGCGGCTTGCACGAATGGAGAGAGCTGATGGTCTTACCGGGGAATGGTTGGAGGTGGAAGTGACGGGCGTAGATCGGGCCAATGCAGCCCAGGGTAGCAGTAAAGCAGAGAGGGGGCAGTCTATGTTATGCTGGCACTGAGTATCCGACGCGTGCCGCGGCACGAGTGAAGTGGGAGCGTGGATCGGAGCGTGAAGCAGTAAGTCCAGTGAGAGATCAAACACGGAACTAAAATGTGCATGCACAATAATGGAAATCAAACCGGGCGTTTGGAGTGAAACGCCAAAATAAACCTTAACTGGGAAAAGCGGACCAGGATAATTCCGAGAGGAAAAACACTTGTGGGAAAAGCATAGAGTTAGTAGTATGAACCGTATTAGAATTCATGAACGAGCAAAGAGTAGTCCGGGACTTTTGTGTTTACACACGTGGACAAAATTGTTGGTACCCTTCAGGCAATGAAAGAAAAACTCACAATGGTCACAGAAATAACTTT
>JAQQZX010165543.1:0-23751 GCA_030068355.1 Notoglanidium maculatum
TTTGCGTGTGTCCTGAGTGGGGCTCTGTCAGAAAGAAGTACAGGTGAGGCTAGAAATCTGTTTGTCCAGTATTCTGGAAGCACTGGGTGTCAGTGAGCCCCAGTATATCCAGATGAGGTGGGAATACTCATGACCGTCTTCTTTGAGCTTTTCGGCTTGGCAGGAGAGCAGGAGAACAAGCAAATACAGAGTAGGTGATTCTGATAAGGACTGTTGAGGCATACCAGAAGGTTGGTTCTATTTATCTTATCTTAGCTATAGTACAAATCTTATAGCACTAATCTAATACTAATCTTAATTGATATTTCTATTTTATTCTAATGCAACTAATTATTTACCAGACTTTTACAGAGCCCATAATGTCTTTTGACTTTTTACTTTTTACATATGTACAGTATAAATGTATAAAATGAAAAATTAAATATCAATGGGTACTACAGCAGCCATATTTAGGGAGCTAGATTCTGAGTCAAAATGGAGCAGTGTATAAACCCGTGCTCTTCGATTCCTAAAGCGCATGCAGCTACACAAGCGCTCTTTATTCAGAGAACACCGAATGTAGCATTTCGACAGTGAAGGTAGATTTAGTGCTATACTGCATTTTGAATTTATGAATTGAATATATTGTGTTTTGAGATGTGGGAGTAGTGTGTGTTGGTCTACAGCCTCATCTTGGGGTTATTTGCATGAATCTGTCATACCCTGCTCCTTCCTCCATGCACAGCACGGTGTGAAATCTCGGCCATGTGCGCGGCGTGCTCTTCTCTCCGTCGCGAGAGCATGCACTCCCGCATATTTACGGAGAACACTCGAACTACGCGGACCACAGCTTCCATGAGCACCTGCTCCCAGCCTACAGGCCAATCAGAGGGAGGCAGGTATCTCTCATTCATGAACTAATCATGCCGTGTTTTAAAGGACTGCTTTTGAGCTTCGGTTTTGCGAAGCATTAGTCAAGCCCCGCGACACTTCTGCCAATCGTTATTCCCATGTTTTGATTGCTGTTTTTGACTCATTGTTCGATTACTGTGTTTTTGTATTTTGACTACTCTTTTGGATTACCCCATTGACTCTGTTTGCTGAACGCTTGACCCATTTCTGTTTATTGGATTATTCTTCAGCCTGCCTTTTTTGTACCTCTGCCGTGGTGTGTGTATATATAATAAACTCAATGAGTTTCACTATGCCGTCTCCTCACCTGCACTTGTGTTCCACTAAACCCCACCTACATGACAGAATCACATTGTGTTTGAGCTGAACAATTTCTACTTAACTTCAGAAACACTCACCCAAAAAGCTCTCAAAACACACAAGAGGAATTTGTAAAATATTGCTAAACATAACTGCCATAAGAAACTGTTATTTAGTGACACCATTTGAAATGCATTTGTCAGTGCAGTGTACTTCTGTTTAATCAGTGCTCACTGTAGCTGTGATTAAGGTTAGGAGTAAGGTTAGGGTTAGGGTTAGGGTTAGCTCTTACCCAAGTTAGCTTCAGATTACACAAGAGGATCAGAAAAAAGGAAAGTTCATTTAAGTATCTGTGAACTCACATTAATGTATGGTGAACATCCCACTATGGAGGGTGTGAAGTGATTATTAACTAAATATCTAAAGAAATAAAAAAATTTAAATCATAATTAAATAATTAAAATAAATTTTATTTAGAATATAAACAAATATTTGACATCACAATCAACTAATTACATTTATTTATTTAATGATCACTGGTTTGTCAGTCACTTGCCAAAATCAGATTAATTTCCAGATGTTCTCAGCCCATTCATACTATACTCATTAAAGATTTGGTGCTTCTACCATGTCCCTTTTGGGAAGCATGAGTAGCCATATTCTGAATCAATTTGAAATAAAGCCTATAGCTGCTGCAGTACCTATTGATATTTACTTAAAGACTTAAGAAACTGGAAGCCTACAATTTTTGAAAGACAAATAATAAAAATGAGAGAAGCCAGAACAATACTGCTCTGTTCGATACTGTAGCTGGTGGTGTGCAGTTGCAGAGCAGCTTCCAGTGCCAGGAACTCCCTCCAAATTAAACACACCATGTAAACATCTCTTCATTTCCCTTCAATTGAACTACATGGCTAACTTGTAAAACTACAATAAATGGAAAAAGCATTCTCGTTTCCAAAATTAATCTAAGTTCACCAATGCTATATAGCAGACCTGCGTTAGGACATTAAAAACACATTTGTGTTGCATACTCTGTGAATGATCCACTAAGAAGATCCAAGATGGCGGCGTGGTAGTAAGCATGCAGTGGCCACTCCAGATCCAAAATGATGCTATTTTATGCTATTTTGTTTCTTGGTGCAAATCCTACGGCATATGGATACCGAAACAAATTGTGTTTCTGTCTACCCACACCATACATTGCTGGACATTAAGAAACATTCAAAAACTGACCTGCAGGATAACCTGTTGGAGATGCTACGCATCTTCGGGTTGCTTTGGAAACCAGGCCTCCAGTCCTCGGTGTCGCCTGATGCCAGCGGCCAGGGGAGGGTCAGCCGTAAGCGGTGTGCGAGTGGAAGCACATAAAATGGGAGGGGGTCTGTGCTAGGCTAAGCGTTATTCCTAGCCAGCTGGCTCTTCCATCCTTTCTGCTCTCAAATGTCTGCTCTCTGGACAATAAACTGGACTACATCCGACTTTAGCGGACTTCCCAGCGTGAGTTTAGAGATTGCTGCGTCTTGTTTTCACTGAGACATGGCTCAGTGACAGAGCTCCGGCATTCAGCTAGCCAGGCTCACTGCATTTCATGCTGACAGAAAAGCAGCTCTTTTTTGTAAGACTCACGGTGGTGGCTTGTGTGTTTACATCAACATTGAATGGTGCAAGAACTCTGTGCAAGTTTCTAGTTACTGGTCATTGCTTGTGGAGTTTGTGACTGTTAGATGCAGGCCATTTTATTTACCTCGGGAAATCATCGCCATGCTCATTGTCGGCGTGTACATTCCACCCAGTGCTAATGCTAAAGAGGCACTCTGTGAGCTGTACAGAGCTATTAGTGAGCTGAAGAATGCACACCCCGATGGACTGTTCATTGTCACCAGAGATTTTAACCAAGCAAATCTCAAGTCAATGCTCCTGAAATTCCATCAGCATGTGGATTTTGCAAGGAAAGGGACAAATGGACTTGTTTACACTAACATTCTTGGCCCGTACCATGCAGAGCCATGCCCCCACCTCGGCTACTCAGACCACATCTCTGTTATGCTGATGCCAGCATACAGACCGCTCATCAGACGCACCAAACCGGTTATGAAGCAGGTGATAACCTGGCTAGCAGGAGCCATCTCTGCTCTTCAGGATTGTTTTGAGCACACTGACTGGCATATGTTCAGGAAGGCAGCAACTAATGGCGACAACACTGACTTGGAGGAGTACACATCATCAGTGACCAGCTACATCAGCATCTGCGTATATGATGTCACTGCCTCCAAGACCATCATTACACGCTCCAACCAGAAGCTGTGGATGACTACAGAGGTGCATGAGCTGCTGTGGACCTGTGATTCTGCCTTCAGAGCAGGTGACAAGGTGGCCTTAAGAACAGTGAGGGCCAAACTGTCTCAGGCCATCAGAGCAGCAAAGCGCACACATGGCCAGAGAATCCACTGCCACTTTCAAAACAGCAGCAACACGCAGTGCATGTGGCAGGGCATCCAGGCCATCACTGACTACAGGACAACTACACCTGCTTGTGACAGTGATGCCTCCCTACCTGATGTGCTTAACAACTTCTTTGCATGGTTTGACACACAGAACGACATAACAGTGAGGAAGACCACCCCTTCTCACAATGACCAGGTGCTGTGTCTGACCACTGATGTGGTCAGCATACTGAGTGGAGGTGCAGCAGCTAACAGAATGGTGCAAAGTCAACAACCTGTCTCTGAATGTGGACAAAACCAAAGAGATGATTGTTGACTTCAGACTTCAAAAGAGCATGGAGCAACCTCTCTCCACTCAACATCAACAGATCCTCTGTGGAGATCATCAAGAGCACCAAATTCCTTGGTGTTCACCTGGCAGAGAACCTCTCCTGGTCCCTCAACACCAGCTCCATAGCCAAGAAAGCCCAGCAGCATCTCTATTTCCTGTGAACAGAACGAAAGACTCAGGCAAGTCAAAGGGAGGGGGAGTGTGCTTTATGGTTAACTTTTCAGGGGCCACGGATGTCTGCAATGCACTGCTCTCCTAGAGCTGACCATCAAAGTTAGACACTTTTACCTCCCTAGGGAATTCAGCTCAGTTCTCCTTTCAGCTGTTTACATCCCCCCACAAGCTGAAATTTTTTTGGCTCTAGACAAACTGTATGGCTGTATGCATATTATAGATGGACTAGAGAACACACACCAAGAAGCACCATTTACTGTGTTGGGAGACTTCAACAAAGCCAACATGAAGAAGGTCCTCCCAAAATACCACCAGCATATTACTTTCCCTACCAGAGGTGATCAGATACTGGATCACTGTTACACTTCACACAAAGACTATTACAAACCCCTTCCTCGCCCTGCTTTTGGAAAATCAGACTACTGCTCAATTATACTGCTGCCTGCATATAGCCAGAAAATTAAACAAGTTTCCAAGCACATACTGTATACAAATGGGACAATGACACTGAGGAGGTCTTACAGGACTGCTTTGAGACAACTGACTGGCAGATGTTTGAAGATGCATCAATGAATTCACAGACTCTGTCATAAGATATATGAGGAAGTGCATCGACAATGTTGTTCCAAAAGCCTAACCCTAACCCTGCCTTCAACTCAGGTGACCCTGACGCCTACAAAGCAGCCAGATATGACCTCTGGACGTCCATCAAAAATGCCAAGAAGGACTACAGAGACAAGGTTGAATCCGACTACCACAACTCTGACCCCAAACACATGTGGAGTGGCTTACGGACTACAAAAAGAAAAACAAAGTCAGTGTCCAGCTAACCACATCTCTCCCGGATGAGCTCAACATCTTCTATGCTTGTTTCGATGCAGCCAATAACAAACCTGCCATATGCCCTCACATGGACAGGGAAGCAACGATGCTGATCCTAGAGAGGGCTGATGTAAGCTGATCCTTCAAAAAGGTCAATCCCCACAAAGATCCAGGACCAGATGGTATTCCAGGCCATGCTCTAAGAGCCTGCACCGACCAGCTGGCAGAGGTGTTCATCAACAGCTTCAACCTCTCCCTGAGACAGTCCATGGTCCCCACCTCCCTCAAGGCATCCACCATCATTCCTGTCCCGAAGAATACTGTGGTCACCTGTCTGAATTACTACCGCCCTGTTGCACTGACTTCAGTAATAATGTCTTCGAACGTCTGGTCAAAACCCACATCTGCGCCTCCCTTCCCGACACATTAGACCCTCTTCAGTTTGCCTACAGATCAAACAGGGCCACGGAGGATACCATCACCTTGGCAACACACACTGCTCTCACCCACCTGGAAAAAGGCAATACATCAGCTCAGCATTCAACACCATCATCCCGTCAAAGCTCATCTCCATGCTTGATGATCTCGGACTGGGGACATCCATGTCCAGATGAATCTTCAACTTCCTGACTGGCAGGCCCCAGGTGGTGAGAACTGGCAGCCACACTTCCTCCTCACTGATCCTGAACACAGGCACACCACAGGGCTGTGTGCTCAGTCCCCTCTTGTATTCCTTGTTCACTCATGGCATCATCGCGGTGCGGCAGTAGCACACAGCGGCTACTCCAGATCCGAAAATGGTGTTTTTCTGTGTTATTCTGTTTCTTGGCGCGACTCCGATGGCACATGGACACCAAAACAAACGGTGTTCATGTCGACCCACGATAAACATTGCTGGACATAAAGGAATACTCAAAAACTGACCTGCAGAATGCCCTCTTGAAAACGCTAAGCGTCCTCGGTTGCTACGGAAACCAGGCCTCCAGTCCTTGGTGTTGCCTGATGCCAGCGGCCAGGAGGGGGTCCGCCAAGAGCGGTGTACGAGGAAGCGGAAGCACGGCAAGCGGGCGGGGGTCCGTGCTAGGCTAAGAGCTAATCCTAGACGACCACCCCTACCAACCATGCCACTTTCCAATGCTGCGTCATTGTTTTCACTGAGACATAGCTCAGCGACAGAGTTCCGGACGCCACCACTCAGCTAGCCGGGCTACCTCCAAAACTCTGCACATTTTGCACCTCTATAATTTTGCACATCACATTTGGATTAGTGCTGCTCTTTCTTGTTTTTGTTCTGTCATATGTCTGCACTGTTTGAATATTTGCACACTTTGCACTGTATGTTGTCTTCTGTTGTCTTCTGTTGCACACTTGCACCTTTTGTCCTTTTGTGTTGTCTTGTATGTAGCACCTTGTTCCTGGAGAAATGTTGTCTCGTTTCACTGTACACTGTACTACATATATATGGTTGAAATTGCAATAAAGGTCACTTGACTTGACTTGACTCATGACTGTACTGCCAAATACAACTCTAACATTATGATCAAGTTTGCTGATGACATGACCATCATAGGTCTCATTACAGACAATGACGAAACCGCATATAGAGATTAAGTGAAGGCATTGACCAGCTGGTGCCAGGACAACCTTCTTCTCAATGTCAGCAAAACTAAGGAGATGATAGTGGACTACAGGAGACAACAAGGGGGTGGGACACCAGCTCATCTACATCAGCAGTGCTGAAGTCGATAGAGTCAGCAACTTCAAGTTCTTTGGAGTAAACATTACTGAGGACCTCTCCTGGACAACACATACCGACACTGTGGTCAGGAAAGCTTGCCAGAGGCTCTACTTCCTGAGGAGGATGAAGAAGTTTGGCATGAATGCCAATATCATCTTTAACCTTTACAGGTGTACAATAGAGAGCTTGCTGATGGGCTGTGTTACAGTATGGTATGGGAGATTCTCTGCCCACAGCAGGAAATCACTACAGAGAGTAGTGGAGGCAGCACAGCACATCACTGGCAAGAGCCTCCCTACCATTCAGGACATCTACCTCCAACAATGCCTGAGGAAGGCACAAAGCATCATTAAGGACCACAGCCATCCAGCATGCCAACTGTTCTCTTTGTTACCTTCTGGAAGACAATACAGAAGCATGGCTGCATGTACTAATAGACTTAAGAACAGCTTTTATCATCAGGCCATCAGACTCCTTAACTCCAGTAGCTAAACATCCTACAGTGTACTGGTTACCAACATACCACTAAACTGCTTTTTCTGTCTGCAATGTCAAGTAGTACTTAATTTTTCACACACTACTTAACTTGACACTTTACCCCAATGTGCAATTATTGTTATTACACATTTCACTTTATTCAATGTGCAATTACTGTTACTTGCATTCATCACTTTCTCTAATGTGCAATACTGGTGTATGCACTACACCCCTTATTTATGACTTTGTCCCCCCCACCCCTTTTCTCCCTATCTTCTAAGTTTATGTTAAATTCAGTTGTATAGGCCTCCGTTGCTGATACTTGTTTCTTGTGAGTATTCTTGTCACACACATTTCATGGTAATGTTGACCCTGTGTTAGCATACATATGACAAATAAACAAAACTATGAACTAATGAAATGAACTGAATGAAATGAACTAAACTGAACTGAAGGCTGAGGAAAGCCCATCTCCCACCACCCATCCTCACCACCTTCTACAGATGGACTATTGAGAGCATTCTGAGCAGCTGCATCACTGTCTGGTATGGAAACTGCACCGTATCGGATTGCAAGACCCTACAGCTGATAGTGAGAACAGCTGAGAAGATCATCAGAGTCTCTCTTCCCTCCATCACAGACATTCACTACACACGCTGCATCCACAAAGCCACCAGCATTGTGGAAGATCCCACACACCCCTCACACAAACTCTTCACCCTCCTTCCATCTGGCAATAGGTACCGAAACATTCGGGCCCTCACTGCCAGACTGTGTAACAGTTTCTTCCCCCAAGCCATCAGACCCCTTAACACTCAGGGACACACACACACACAAATGTACATTCATCTACCTCTACAATTCGTTTGATTTGGATTAGTGCTGCACGGTCTTGTCTTGTGATGTCTGCACTGTTAGCTGTGTTTGCACATTTGCACACCTGCACTTTATGTTGTCTCTGCAATGTTTGCAAATGTTTGCACACATGCACTTTATGTTGTCTTCTCTTGCACATGTGCACTTTTGTACTTCTGTGATGTCTTATATGTAGCACCTTGGTCCTGGAGAAATGTTGTCTCATTTCACTATGTACTGTATCATCTGTATATGGTTGAAATGACAATAAAAGCAACTTGAACTTGAACTTGAAAATAGAGAAAAAATTGACAGACAATATTTTTCAGCCAATCAAAAAAAGCAAGAACATAGTGAATGAATGACAATGATAGTGCATGTGAGAGGGTTTGATAGTGAATGAGAGTTTGATAGTGTGGGTGAGAGAATTTGGTAGTGAATGAGAGAGAGTTTGGTAGTGCATGTGAGAGGTTTGATAATAAATGGCAGTATAGCTGAGAATTATGGCCTATATGGCCTCTCATACATGTGTGTGCGTGTGTGTGTATACCTTGTGTTTAGTCATGGCTCCCACTATGAGAGGACACACCATGCCTGATAAAGTGCCCACTCCATTAGAGATGCCCATCAGGATACTGGCATAACGAGGGGCAATGTCTAAATGATTCACATTGAATCCTACAGAGAGAAACACACCTTTCATCCCTATCCCAAATATTCATAACCCTTAAATCATAAACACTAACACCCTTCAACACCATTAACCCTAAACTTTAACTATAAACCCTTAACCCTTTAACATTAACATCCTTTAACATTAACAACCTTAACCTAAACAAGTAACATTTATTTAGACTTGGGATACACAGCTGCCTAATTGCATTTTAAGAGCTCCACATTCATTAATCAATTCACCTGCGTGTAGTTCACACTTCCGAGGTTGCCCAATTTTTTTAAAATTTTTTACCTGAGATGGCGAAGCCACTGAAACCCACTGCAAGGACAAGGAAAGAGATGGCTACTCCTTTAGAGTGAGAAAAACCAACAACCAACAAGAACGTAGCCTCCAGTCCAAACCCTACACACACACAGAATAATTATCATTATCATTAAAAAACAGGCGTCTCATTTATCAAAGCGTGTGTATAATAAGTCCTATATTTTGCATAAGAGCCACTAGTATGCATAGGAATATTGGTATTCATCACATGTGCAGTGTATTGTGGATCAAATGATATAAATAAAGATAACGTGTCATCTTTCATCATGTCATCAACACATTTCAGCATGCAGTTGGTTGGGAAATGCCAGTACCACCTTCCATTTCTGTTTGAAACATTCTTCTAGAATAGAGATCAACTTAATCTGCACTGGGAAAACCAAATCAACTGATGATCCACTCATCACGCTCAGCACAGAGTTTATAGTGAACCTTGTTTTGATCACCAAAATCATAATTATTACTATCGTATTACTCTAATTACTCTCTCACTTATGCTGATAGGGTAGACAGTAAATGGGAAGGAAGCTCCTCATAATCAGTGTACCTGCCATTATAATTTTCTTATGCATGGTCAGGAGTATGTAGAACTAAACACATCTTCATGCACTAGCAAAACTGGATCAATCACATTCTATGCATAGAAATGTGCATATGCACAATTACAAAACTATGCATGCTATTTTTTCTTGATTGTCATGTGATTGTCATTTTTACACTGTCATGAGTTTTTATGGTGATGAAAGTCAATGTTTCTGTGTTCTTGTTTTGTTTGCTTGTCTCCCAAAACCTATAATTAATAGTTAGTCTATGCATATGTATAGTTAATGAATGAGACACCCACACACACACACACACACCTCCACAGTTCATTAGTTTGCGTACGTTGGTGGTGCTCATGATGTGGTTAGAGCGCAAATAATCAGCCAACTGACCACCAATAGGAACAACAATCGTCATGACCAAGTGAGGAAGAGCTGAGAGGATACCAACCTACAGAGAGAGATATACAGAGAGAGAGAGAGGGAGAGAGAAAAATGACAGACAGACACAGAGAGAGAGAGAGAGAGAGAGAGAGAAAAAGAGTGAGAGAGAGAGAGAGAGAGAGAGAGAGAGAGAAGAAAGTCAATGTCTATTGAGATCTCTTCTGAAATTCTGAGTTGAAGTTTTTTTAGTTTAAACTACTTTTATCAATTTTCACTTTGGTTAACAGTTTCCTACATTACAATCACACAATCCTGTTTTGATAGTGTAGTCACATCATTGCTACCTAAAGAGAGCGATGCACTGGGGCTTTAGTCCTTTAGTCTGTCCAGCTCTCCCAGCTCCTCATCTGTATACTCTCTCAAACAAATCAGCTTTCAAAACTTTGTTCCAAAACTTCATTTCATGCTAATACCGCCAACAACACAGTCATGCTCATAGACCCATACATCGCTAAGTAGCTAAGCCAAGTTTCTGCCATAACTCAAAGCAACTACAAGGTATAGCTAAACTTCATTCTGGGACTTTGCATCCAGCATCTCCAATTCTCATTTTTATCACTTTTTTAAATCACTTAGTTTTGAAACATTTAATTTTTTCTCCCATTTCTCCCATTAAACTCCATTGTAACTGCAGTAATTACAATAAAATGTCCCCTATGATATTATCATGATACATAAGTGCTAACTTCACACAGGAATAATGACAACACAGCACCAACTGACAAACCCTACTTTATTCAAGAGTCAGTACAATGCAATACAATACACTTGACTCAGTTTTGAAGAACACCTTGAGAACTCCAGCCTCCAGACCAGTCTCCTGCATGTTCTAATATCCACTACTATTTAAATATCTCCGTACAGTTAGCTGGAAGCAGATGACTAGGGTTAGGGTTAGGGTTACTAATTTAAAGTGTGAATGCTAATGCATGCCCGATACGAAAGATCAGGACTTCCTGTGTGTGTGTGTGTGTGTGTGTGTATTACCTTGCTTATCTCAAAGCCAAACACCTCCTTGAAATAAGCCGGTTGGCTGATGAGAAGCAGGTAGAAAGTCCAGCTGCGGCAGAAATTTGCAACGATTATGGCATAAACAGGCATAGAGGTGAAAAACTTCCTCCAGGGAGTGTTGAACTTCTGCAGAAAGAGAGGAAGAACATCATGATGATCATCATCATCATTACAATCACCCTATTTATCATCAATTCAATTAAAATAAACAATTTTTAGTTCATAGGTGATGTGGTGTGCATCCATTCCTGCTCCATGCATACACTCCACTGGCATCCCTGAAGGCTCAGTACTTGGTCCTCTTCTGTTCTCCCTCTGTAGCCAAACTCTCTGTGAGGTTATATCCTCACATGGGTTCTCATACCACTGCTATGTGGAGGACACTCAGCTCATCCTCCCCTTCTCTCCCATTGATACGCAGGTTTCTACCCAGATCTCAGCATGTCCGGACGATATCTCATTATGGATGGAAGCTCATACCCAGCTGTACCCTTGCAAAACTGAAGTGCTGTTCATCCCAGCTGATTCATCCCTACATCAGGATCTTGTGATTTTCCTGGACAACTCTCTGATCTCTTCTTCAGTTACTACATGCAACCTTGTTGTAACTATGGACAATCACCTGTCCTTTTCCTCTCATATCACTCATCTGACATGCTTGCGCCGATTTCTCCTTTTCAACATCAGAAGGATTTGTCCATTTCTTTCCACACAGGCCACTCTGATACTTGTTCAGTCCCTCGTCTTCTCAAGACTAGGCTACTGTAACTCACTCCTAGCAGGTCTGCCTCTGAGCATCATCAGACCTCTGCAACTAATCCAGAATGCAGCTGCACAACTCATTTTCAATGTTCCCAAGTTCTCCCACACCACCCCATTTCTACACTACCTCCACTGGCATCCTGTAGCTGCTGCATCAGATTTAGAACACTGATGCTTGCCTATAAAGGCAAAAATGGACCAGCACCCACCTACCTCAAAGCACATATCACATCCCGCACTGATCTGTGCTCCCTCCAAGCACTGCTCTTCCAGCACAGCTCAACTAGTCCCACCATCTCTCAGGGTACAAGGAAGACCTGCATCTACACTCTTCTCTGTTCTGGCACCTAGGTGGTGGAATGAACTTCCCCTAGATATTCAAACACTGGAGTCACCAGCTGTCATCAAACAATGACTAAAGCCATACCTCTTCCTGTGTACTTAAAATAGCACTTTAATAAAAAATGCCATAAATGTACATGTAAATGTCATTGTGAAGGACCTACAAAACAAAAACATCATTAGTAATTTCATTCTCATGCGAAAGCCACAGTGCTAAGGAGAGGCTAGGATCTGGACAGGAGCAGAAGCTTGTAGAAAACTTTAGCTTGATTAGACCTTGCTTATTCAAGCCCCAGCATTGCCAAGCAGCTGATGTTGGGCCCTTAACTCTTTCTGCTCCAACAGGCACTATATCATGGCTGACCCTGTGCTCTAGCAAAAAAATAAACAAAAGGAGGGGGGATGACTTTTGCCCAGTACTGTACATGTGACAAATAAAGGCTTTTTTCTATTTGTGACAATGAAGGCTATGTGTATGTGTGTTGTGTGTGTCTACCGTCAGTGGGTTTAGGAAGGTTGCAGACTCTCCGATGGCCTCCTCAATGTATTTTCTCTCTTCTGGTGTGATGGTGGGATGAGCAGCTGGACTCTCATATGACACCAGAATCCAGAACAAGTACCAGCAGATCCCAAAACTACCTACACACACACACACACACACACACACACACACACACACACACACACACACACACACACACTCCAATTTATTTGTATTTATATAGCACATTTAACACTGGACATTGTCACAAAACAACTTTACAGAAGGGCAGAAAGGTACTTGTGAGCCAATACTACGTTCAAGCTTTCACTTAGCAATTTCTGTAATTATACAATACACACAATGATAAATTAACTGAAACTGTGACTGAAATTCTTATATTTATATCACTGAATACATTTAGAAATAAATACCAATATGCTGACCATTAATTCAAACATTGTAACCCTTGAAAACCTGAGAAAGCAAGTAGTTACTGAAATTTTAAATGTCTGTATGAACCCTATTATTAAGGTTTTAACCCATGACTGAAAACTACTAAAGCAAAGTTTGGAAACATGACTGAAAAACCCTGAGTTAAATAGGGTTTATACAGATTAAGCAGGCACAACAAGCAGCAGTGTGACTAATAAACAACCATGGCAACAGATGAACAGAACAATGTAAACAGAAACTGTGTAACTTGAACAGCATATCAGGAACAGGAACAGTGTAACAGAGAAAGTGTTACAGGAACATTGTAACAGAAGAACAGTGTAACAAGAACAACATAACAGGAATAGAAACAGTGTAATAAGATAACAGTGTAACAGGAACAATGTAACATATGAACAATATAACAAACAGTGTAACAGGAACTAGTGTAACGAAGGAAGAGTGTAACATAGGAACAGTGTATCAGAAACAGAGTAACAGAAGACTAGTGTAACAGAGTGTAACCAAGAAAGAATGTAACAGGAACCATGTAACAGGTACAATATAAAAAAAATGGACAATGTAACCGAGGGGCAGTGTAATAGGAATTGTGGATCAGAGGATTTGTGTAAACAAGAAGTGTAGAGAGAAACAGTGTAACAGGAACAGCATAGCAAAGAACCATGTAACAGGTAGAATGAAATGGTGTAACAGAGGAACTGTGTAACAGTGTAACAGGATCAGTGTAACAGGTACAGTGTAACAGTAACAGCATAACAGAGGAACAGTCTAACAGGAATGGTGTAACAGAAGAACAATGTAACACAGGAAGAATGTAACAGGAACAGTGTAACAGTCTAACAAAGGAACAGTGGAATAGAGGAAAGGTGGATCAGGAACACTGCTATATAAAGAAAGTAGAAGAGAAAGCTGGATGGATGGTGCGCAGGACATAAGGAAGAAAAGAGAGAATTAAACAATAACTGTAACTGACATGCAGTTGTGTTTCTCTCACCGTAAACATAAAATACAGAATCCCAGCCAGAGTACTGTACTAACACTCCTGCAAGTGGCATTGCAATCACAGCTCCAGCATAAGAACCTAAAAATACACACAAAGACGCACACACTCACAGACACACACATTAATATAGGAGTGTATGTACTTTGTGTATGTGTGTGTGCATAGAGCATGCATGTGTAGATTGAGTATGAGTGCACTTATTGTGTGCCTGTGTGTGTATGTGTGTGCGCGTGACTATGATCTTACCACAGAACGCTGTTGTAGCCAGTCTGCTTCTCTCAAGGGGTGGAGCCCATTTAGCCCAGATCCCATGGCATGCTGGATAAGACACACCCTAAAACATAAAGTCACAGTATGTGATATCTTAAAGTCGATCATTTTAACAGCTATACAAGACACACTCGTACACACACACACAATGAAGAGATATGTGAGCGCTACCTCCACCAGTCCCTGCAGTACTCTCACTACTATCACACACCCATAGTGAATACGAGCTGCTGATGGAATCAACATGTTCAAAGTTGATGTGGCAACAATCGCAAAACCAAACACTCTGCAACACACATATACACAAACACACAGCACAGTTAAACAGGATGTTGCATGAAATTAGACACACACATAGCACACAGTTACTCACAATTTATCATAGTTACGCATAAAGTAACACACATGCACAATTTCACAATTTAACACATTTATACACAGTTGTTGCAAATAACTGAACACAAATACACAACGTTACACAAAATGCCACTGAAAGTATGTATGAATGTATGATCTGAATGTACCATGTGTGTGTAAGGAACGTGTGTATATTTGGTGAAAGTCACTTAAAACTAAGGTGTCAAATTCACACTATTGAACATGGTTTGACTTATGTTAAATTTGCATCAAAAGTAACAGCAAGTAGTAAGTGTTCACTGTATAAGGAAAGTCCTTTGTAATGTATATTGTGCTGCTATGTAAAGGACTTCCTTGAAATATCTCACACTCCTTTGCTATTGTTTAATGGTGCAAATTTGAACCACGTTTCAATGAAGTGAATTCTGCACATGAAACCTCCCTGAATAGTTCCCTGCAGTCCTTATGGAACTCCAGATGCTTCATATTTTTCAGCCCTCAACACACCTGACCCAGGTGTTCTGTGTTGTTCACAAATTGGTTTACATTCACTATATGGCCAAAACTTTGCCAACATCTGAACATCACACCCATATGTGCTTGCTGAACATCCCATTGCAGATTTATTCTCCCTTTGCTGTTAGAATGCTGTTAAAACTCTTCTGGGGAGGCTTTGCACTAGATGCTGGAGTGGGATTTGTGTTCATTTAGCTACAAGAGTATTAGTGAGGTCAGGCACTGATGTTGGATGAGGAGGCCTGTGGTGCAGTCAGTACATCAATTCATGTAGGTGTTCAGTAGGGTTGGTCAGGGCTGCATACAGGCAACTCAGGTTCCTCCACTCCAACCTTAACACACATAGTTATTCAATTCTGTGGCAACAGTTTGGAGAAAAAACACATATGCATGTAGTGGCCAGATGTCCACAAGCTTTTGTGTATGTGTGAAGCTGAAAAAAAGAAGTACTTATTTTTTAGGACACTCTTCATGTGTTCATGATAATATAAGCAATTGATCATTGTGAATCCAAGTTTCATATCAAACAAACTGCATCTTTTACCCAAAGCTCTGAATAGCATCAATGATCAGCTTTCTGAAGAACAATAAGTTGAACTGGATTCAACACTGACCTGTTGGCTGCAAATTTCTGGCAGATGAATCCTCCAGGAATCTGAGTGATAATGTAACCCCAAAAAAATGAGCCATGAATCATACCTACAATCTCTGGATCCCACAGGAACTGAGCTCTCTATGGGAGAGAGACAACAAGTGTTACAGAAAAGGAAGAAAAAAGGAAGAAAAAGGAAAAGGAAGAAAAAAATAAAGACAAAAATCATTCATTCATCTTCTTTAAAAACTTTTATCCTGGTCAGAGTGGATATGAAATCTATCTCGGGAACACTGGATGTGAGGCGAGAATATTTCTGGGACATTTGTCAATTACAGCAGACCATACAGATATAAACTGACACCTAAGGGTAATTTATTGTATCCAATTCACTTTCTGGCATGTTCACGAGGTGAGAGGTAACCTGTGAACCCAGAGAATGGGAAGAACAGGAGGACATAAGTTTATGTGCAGTACCACCATGACACCCAGAGAGAGATAGCTAAACTTTAAAACGTACAAACACTTACCATGCTGATGGCCTTATTCCCCCTGTAGGTAGTGTGGTCATTCACCATGCTTACAACGGCCACTCCCAAGTTGCAGCGTATGCCAAAAGAGATGCAGAAGCCCAAACCACACAGAATGGCCATGATGTAGCGCCGAGGCAAACCAAAACATGTGCAGTCTATTATGGGCTCCACCTTCTCCTCCACCTGCTCTCTTCTATCACACAGCTCAATCCCGCCATCCTCCTCTTGATGCTTCTCTAACACACTGAGGGAAACAGAGTGGAGGACAAGAAAAAGGTACAATGATAACATCTAATTTTATCAGCTTCATTACTTTATATAACCTCTAGTTTCTCTCACACACACTGTAACGCTTCCCCTCTTACCTCATTTTTCCAGGGTGCCAAGCAGTTTTTTTTTCTGCAAATATAGTTTGCTCACTACACAGGGATATGTCGTGTCCACACGAAAGAAAGAACGAAAGATAGGAAACATTACAAGAATACATTTATATAGATTTAAGATGTAACATGTACCCTTTTCTATTGTCTTACACATGCATTTTCCACCCTCTATACAATGAATTGCAGTAACAAACAGTTCACAACACCACAGGAATTCATCAGTAGTCAGTATATTAAGTAATACAACTGTATATAGAGCAAGCAGTCCCAACAGTCACTGAAGTCAATTAATAAAAAAGAAAAAAACAAAACAACAGGAATAGTCCCATGATACTACCATCAACATTTGACACTTACAGTTAGTTCCAATGGGAAATAAATGTTGCTCCAAAAAAAAAACAGTCAATGAAAAAATAAGTCAATTAAAGAAACGAACCGTCGAGGGGAAATTTTGGCCTACCCCCTTCCTGGTTTACTCTGAAGCTCCAATCCAGTCCAAGTAACTCCGTTCCATGTTTTCCGGTATGGTATAAACAAGGCTGATCCCGTGATCTTTCTTCATTTAGCTTAAACAGCTGAAACTTCCAACTTCCACCCAAGGATAACTGCCAGGATAACCATATAACGCATACAAATGACACAAAGACATCTACAACAACAAACGATGTAGGAACCGTGCGCGCTCTCCAGAGACTTCCTCCATTTGGATACTCAGACTCCACCATTTTTGCTAGGCATCAAAGTCATTTTTATAGGTAAAGGGGTTGGGCTTATAACTAGCGCCAACACAAATAAAATGATATTACTCAAGGTTAATGTTCATATAAACAGGGGTGAATGTCTTTTGCCTGACAGGGCAGGGAATCATCACACTCCTCCCCCCCTGTGAAAAGCCGCACTTTAAGGTAAGGCATTTAATTCACCTCTATATTTGGGAAAACAATGAATTATTATTCATCATCATTGCAGTCAGAACCTTGACCTGCCTCCCCAGAAGTAGTATGAAAAATATTTCCAGATGTCTTTTCTGGGTTTTTCCTTACAGAGGCTTCAAATGAGTCAACAGCATGGAACTCTTCTTCCTCAATATCCTCCATAAAAATATCCAGGACATGACATCTTTGTTGTTCCTCAAGTTGTTTAGTAGTGGGGTAACACGGTTTCAGCTTGGACACGAGTGACTCTAAAATCTTCACCATTTTCCTCTATAACAATTTCATAATTAAGAGGGCTGTCTTCGCACAATGCGGTAAGGACCTTGACACATTGGAGCCATCTTCGCACTGAACACCTTATCTGCCCTGGAGTAGGGATGTGCATGCAGCCAAACCCGGTCCTGTTTCTTGTAAAGAACATCTCTCTTTTGTTTTATCAGTGTCTCTTTGGTTTTTGGTAGGCCTTTAATAGTCTTGCTTCCACATAGTCCCTCAGCCAGCCGAACTCTGCAACCTTTTCATATACTGGGCTATGCGGAGTACATTTACTTCATTGCAACACCATGTCCAAGGGAACTCTGAGTGGTCGACTGAGATTGAGTTCAGCAGGGGTTACACCTGTAGGCTCATGTACAGCAGAATTCAGTGCAAACCTGAAATCGGTTAGGTATTTATCCCAATATTTAAGATTATTTCCGACATAAGATGAAATCATTGTCTTGAGGATATGATTTATTCTCTCTATCATGTTGGTCTGTGGATCATTTTATGTTTTAGACCCCACTTTTGACACACACTCTGAAAGAAGGAGGAAATAAATTGGGGGCCCTGGTCTGACATGATATAATTAGGTACACTCCAGCGAGTAAGAATTTCTTTGGTGAGTACCTGGGAGACAGTTTCAGCCATAGCCTTACATAATGCAAAAAGTTCTACCCAGTGGGAAAAATAATCTACAAAGACTAAAAGATATATATTCCCAGCAGAACTTTTGGGGAAGGGTTCCATCAAATCCACTCCCAACATTTCCCAAGGCTGATGGACAATAGTTTGTTCCAGTTTCCCAGACAAGCACCTAGTTTCTGGTTTATAGAGCTGACATATTTGGCAGTCTTGAATGAATTTCTATACTTCTACACTGAGGTCAGGCCAGTAGGCTGTAGCCTGTAACCTCTTGTAGGTTTTGAATCTCCCCAAGTGACCGGAAAGAGGATTTTCATGGAAGAATTGGAGGAGTTGCTGTAGGAGAGCTACAAGTATGTATAACTGATAGATTGTTTTATGAGGTAACTTGACCACACGAAAGACCACAACTCTTCTCTGTTCTCCCACTTAGGTAAAGAGGCAGCACATGTGAGAACAGAAGAACGGAAGAAGAACAGCTTGACAAGCCGTTGGGGCTCTAGAAAGAGCATCAGGGACAGTGTTATATTTGCCTTTCCTGTATTCAACCGTGAAAGAGAACTCCTGGAGTCTGAGAGCCCAATGAATGAGCCGGGTGCTAGGTTTCTGTGTCTTAAAGACCCACATGAGGGAAGAATGGTCTGTAACCACTGTGAAATGTCTTCCCTCCAGGTAGTACCTCCACTTTTCCAGTGCCCACACCACTGCAAGGCATTCTTCCTCGGTGGCAGAGTAGTTTCTCTCTGCTGGATTTAAAGTGCGGCTAGCAAAAGCCAGGACTTCCTCTGTCCCAGGTCCAGTTTGCTGTACTAAGGCCTAGGCCCACATCACTCGCATCAATGTACACAGCACTGGGTAAGTTAAGGTTGGGATGCCCAAATATAGGGGGAGAGGATCAGATGCTCTTTCAGGGCATCAAAGGAGGCTTGACATAGTAGAGTCCAAGAAAACTTCACACCCTTCCGCTTTAGAGCATTGAGGGGCTCTGCAAGCTGAGAAAAATAAGGGACAAAACAGTGGTACCAGCTAGCCATACCAAGGAACCTCTGAAGTTCCTTAAGGGTTCTGGGCACTGGAAACTCTTGGACAACCCTAGTCTTGTCTGGATCCACCTCAATCCCGGCTGCTGACACCATGTGCCCAAGAAATTTCAGAGGATAGAAAAACTGTTTTCTTCATATTGACTGTAAGATGGGCATCTCTTAACTTATCCAATACTGCTTGAATGTCTTGGAAATGCTGCCACAAGGAAGAGGAGTAGATGATGATGTCATCAAGATATACAAAACAAATCATCCCTCGGAGCTCACCACGCACTCTTTCCATTAATCTCTGAAAGGTGGCCGGAGCATTCTTGAGGACAAAAGGCATAACTTTAAAAAGTCCACTCCGAGAAATAAAAGCAGTCTTGTCCTGAGACTCTTCATTCATACAAACCTGCCAATATCCACTGTTTAAGTCCAGTGTGGAAAATACTCAGGCTTCATTGAGAGACTCCAGTATTTCCTGAACTGTTGGAATTGGCTAGACATCAGTGTGAGTAATAGAATTAAGTTTATGGTAATCAACACAGAACCTGTAACCATCAGTTTTCTTAGTGATCAGGACAACCAGTGATGCCCAAGCAGAGGAAGAAGGCACAATGATGTTTGCAACCAACATTTCATCAATAAGGTCCTGCATTATTTTCTTCTTGGCAGGGGAGACACGGTAAGGTTTCTACCTAATAGACACATCTTGTGCCACATAAATTCTGGGGTTAAAACATTTGTTTGCCCTAAAGAATCCATACACACATCTGCATTTCTTTTGAGCAGTGCTAACAATTGCTGTTTTTCCTCCTCTCCAAGGCTCACAGCTTGACAAGCTGGGGTCAAAAGATCTAATCCTTCCACAGGCAAGGAATATGGAGCCATGCCAGAGAATAGGGCAATGGAGGAATGAGGATGCCAGTCCTGGAGTGTTACACTCTCTGTCTGAAATAAGTACTTCGTATCAGTATTAAACCAATACACATTATTTCTGACATCTATTTGCAAGCCAGTGAAGAAGAGGTAGTCTAGACCCAGTACGACAGGGAATGCCAGCATGTGAGAGCTAAGAACTGCTACCGGTAAGGTAACTGATACAGACTGCAGAATGAACTGCACCTAGGTCCAACCTAATGGCTAGCGAGCACCTCCATCAGCCAGGTAAATGGGGCCAGTAGTCAATGGTTTTAACTTTTCCCCTGTTTTTTGTACCATCACCCATAGGTTTTCATTCAGCAGAGTGTATGATGAACCTGTATCCAATAACGCAGGGCCTCTCCAGGCCCCTACAGTCAGTGGGACATTCAGCTGCTGTGGTATGGATGGACTTAAAGACAAGAAGACTCTCTGTGGATTCCCCATGCAGGCAAGAGCTGACAGCCGCCTGTTTGTCCTTAGGAGTGACACTAGGACCAGGTTGTCCTTGAGAGGGCTTGTGTGGCTTGTTTTTATTTAGAGCCATTTGTGGACAAGAAGCAGGAGGATGTGAGCCTTTACAACGCCAACAGAAAGATGGTTGGGCTTTAGTGGGATTTTGAGAGGGCTGAACTTGTGAGAAGTTACTGGGTCGGGGTGGCCGAGATAACTGCATCCGAAAGAAATTTATGCTCAAACTGCATCCATGTGGTGATATCAAAACGTGCTATATCCCACCAGTCACTAGCAGTTCCATGCAAAACATTTCTCAGCATAGCCATAAGTTCATCATTGGAGAGAGGATTCAAAGCCAGAAAGTCACAGCACTTTTCCAGATACAACAAGGGGTCAGGACTATCCTCCGGCCGAACAAAATAACGGAACTGAAGATTAATAGGGGTTTTCCCCAAAATCAGACCCTGGGATTCACCAGAAGGTGAAGCAAGTGGAGGTAATGGTGGCCGCCCGCTTATGCCATAATGGGTGGTAGACTGAAATTGCGGCATTTGGTCAGATCCCGCTGGTGCCGCTAAAGAGGATGGAGAACTCTGTTCCAATGCTATAGGTGTGGTCTATAGAAACAGAAACACCCACCTTCCCATTTTCCAGAACAAGAGGCCTTAGATTGGATATATTCACAGCCAACTGGTCCAACCGCTGAGTGCAGTGCTCAGGCTTGGCCTGGAGGGACTCTCCTGATCCCTATCTATGACCAAGGCAGTTAGCTGTTTTGAACAATGACCAAGACCAGACTCAATGTCTCACAAGGTGGATGCTATAGGGGTGAGGACGGCATTAAAATCCTTAAGTGTTTCTGCATAATGATGCTTCAATCACCAGTTTAAAGTGCTGCTGAATTCCTTTAGGACATACTCCATTTGTTGATTTAGCAATTGTTTTACATCCACTCCCTGGTGCTCAATTACATATGTTACATGTTGAGTCTGTGAATCCATTTCCTTCTGTAATTCCCTTGTTAGATAATTCAGTGACTCAAGGAGGTTTTTATGGTTGATCTTGATAGTCTCTGAGAGTTGATAGAGGGTAACATTGCTGTTAGCGTTTGATTGGCTTGGTGCAGGTGGAATGGGGCTAGAAGCATCATGAGACAAAGGTAGCAGGGGTGGTGTAATTCCCATACTCTCAGTTAGTTCCATATCTATTAAAGAGTGGGTAGTTGCAAATGGATTATGTAGGCTCACTGAAGAAGTCATATTTTGGTTTATAGAGGAATTAATATTCCTCTCATCCAAACTCTGTTTCTCCATATGCATCTGATGAACTGAAGTGGGTTCCGGCAAGGCAGTCTCCTGCTGTGTCAAAGGCACTAAATCCTGAATGTTCCCACCCTCCATAAGGGTGGACATGTTCTGAGCTGACACATCGCTTTTGATGAGATGGTTTCCTTGTGGTGAAGCCATTTTTTAAGTTTGCTTACTCAAGACTTGCATCAATAAACAACTTAAATTTTCTCCTCTATACTGCAGATTTAATTTATGAGAATGTAGGAAATCAGAAATGTAAAACTTAGCCTTAGGACAGGTAATTCAAGTCCCATGTGCGGTGTCACTTTTTGTAATGCTTCCCCTCTTACCTCAATTTGCCAGGGTGCCAGGCAGTTTTTTTTCTGCCAATATAGATTGCTCACTACACAGGGATGTGTCGTGTCCACACGAAAGAAAGAACAAAAGATAGGAAACATTACAAGAATACATGTATATAGAATTAAGATATGACATGTACCCTTTTCTATTGGCAAAGTCTTACACATGCATTTTTCCACATCTATACAATGAATTGCAGTAACAAACAGTTCACAACACCACAGGAATTCATCAGTAGTCAGTATATTAAGTAATACAACTGTATATACAGCAAGCAGTCCCAACAGTCATTGAAGACAATTAATAAAAAAGAAAAAAACAAAACAACAGGAATCAGTCCCATGATACTGCCATCAACATTTGACACTTACAGTTGGTTCCAATGGGAAATAAATGTTCCTCCAAAAAAAACAGTCAATGAAAAATTTATTCAATTAAACAAACTGAATTGAACAAACGAACCATCGAGGGGAAATCTTGGCCTACCCCTTCCTGATTTACTCTGAAGCTCTGATCCAGTCCATGTAACTCCATTCCATGTTTTCTGATCCAATATAAACAAAGTTATTCCTGTGATACTTCTTCGTTTAGCTTCAACAGCTGCTAACTCCACTTCCATGTTTTTCGGTCTGGTATAAACAAGGCTACTCCTGTGATCTTTCTTCGTTTAGCTTAAACAGCTGAAACTTCCAACTTCCACCCATGGATAACCGCCAGGATAACCGTATAACACATCCAAATAACACAAAGACTTAGACATCTACAACAACAAATGATGGGAGAACCGCGCGAGCTCTCCAGAGACTTCCTCCACCTGGATACGCAGACTACGACATTTTTGCGAGGCATCTACGTCATTTTTATAGGTAAAGGGGTTGGGCTTATAGCTAGAGCCAACACAAATAAAATATTACTCAAGGTTAATGTTCATATTAACTGGGGTGAATGGCTTTTGCCTGACAGGGCAGAGAATCATCACACTCCTCCCCCCCTGTGAAAAGCCGCACTCTAAGGTAAGGCATTTAATTCACCTCTATATTTGGGAAAACAATGAATAGCACACCTGCGTGACAGGTACAGGATGGCCACAACAACTGCCCGAGTCACACCAGGAACACACAATCCCTCCATCAGT
>JAQQZX010165584.1:0-23722 GCA_030068355.1 Notoglanidium maculatum
TTTGAGGTTGTGGACAGGTGTCTTTTATACTGATAACGAGTTCAAACAGGTGCCATTAATACAGGTAACGAGTGGAGAACAGAGGAGCCTCTTACAGAAGAAGTTACAGGTCTGTGAGAGCCAGAAATCTTGCTTGTTTGTAGTTGACCAAATGCTTATTTTCCACCATAATGTGCAAATAAATTCTTTGAAAATCAGACGATGTGATTTTCTGGATTTTTTTTTTTTTCTCATTTTGTCTCTCATAGTTGAGGTATACCTTTGATAAAAATTACAGGCGCCTCTCATCTTTTTAAGTGGGAGAACTTGCACAATTGGTGGCTGACTAAATATTTTTTTTTTCACCACTGTACATACATACATTCATTCATACATACATACATACATACATACATACATACATACATACATACATGTGTGTGTATATACACACACATAGCACATAAATGTCTGGAAGTTAATGGCCACCACCTTGAGCACCTCTTGGAATTGTAGAGGCCTAAGGTAACTTTTGATCTCGTGACGTCTGAACAAATTTAGTATTAAAATATTTATACACATTTTTCTTTTCCTGAGGTGTTTACATTTCATTTTTTTTTTTTGCCATGTGTGCGCTATACTATGCAGTACTATACTATACTATACCTGTAATCTGTTGGAGCCACTCTCCAACTTTGGGAGTCACAGACCCCAATGCTTCTATTACTTCTGGAACTATTTTGGACTTAACCTTCCACATCTTTTCCAGTTGGTCTGTCCCGGGCCTTGGTACTTCTTGATCTTCTCATGCACTTTCTTACTGATGTTACGGTCAGCTGGGATTACCACATTTACAACTTCTGCTGTTTTCTGATCCTTATCAGGCACCACTATGTCTGGTTGGTTGGTGAACAGCTGCTTATCTGTCTGGAACCCACAAGATCTTAGCCCTGTTGTTCTCAACCACTTTCAGTGATGTCCACCATTGGGGAAATGAGAACTTCTTGCTCATACGTAGCACACATGTTTCTGTACACTATCCCCTCCACATGGTTATGCCTTTCAGTATATGCTGTTCCAGCTTGCTTCTTGCACCCTAGCTATTATGTACTGGACAGTTTTGGGGGCATCTTTGCACAGTTGGTACCTTGGGTCCTGGCTCCTGTGGTAGACCTCTACAGATCTGGTGCTTGGGGCCTGTTCTTGTGCTGCCATAAT
The DNA here is from genome assembly GCA_030068355.1 of Notoglanidium maculatum. Taxonomy (NCBI): domain Eukaryota; kingdom Metazoa; phylum Chordata; class Actinopteri; order Siluriformes; family Auchenoglanididae; genus Notoglanidium; species Notoglanidium maculatum. Next base: position 1,198 of record JAQQZX010165584.1, read on the forward strand.
CAGAGCCTCTGTGCTGTCCTTCAGGCTTGCTTTTTCTAGCCACTGGTAGGATTTCCTGATGTCAGCCACTTCCTCTGTCTGCCAGTGGTACATTCCAAGGAGGGGCTTGGTCTTCCATGATGCTGCTTGAGACATTCTTTCATCAGTTCGTCTTGGGGGGCCGCCATCTTGAAGTATTCACGGATGTTCCTTGTTTCATTCTGGATAGTGTCTCTGACACTCACTAATTCTCATCCTCCTTCTGTCCGTTGTTCATAGGGTCTCAGGGAGCTGGACTTTGGATGGAACCCTCAGTGAATCGTGAGGAATTTTCGTGTCTTGACATCAGTGGCCGCCTCATGTGTTCAGTTCACTATTCCAGCTGGATATCTGATGTTTGGTATGGCGTACATGTTGATGATAAATCTTATTCCTACCATTTAGCTGGCTTCTGAGCACCTGTCTGACCCTCTGGATATATTTGGCTGTGGCTGATCTTCTTGTAATCTCATCCTGATTCTCATTGGCCTGTAGGATACCAAGGTACTTGTAGCTGTCCTGTATATCTGCTATTTTGCATGTATTGACTCCTGTGTCTGCCTAGCTTCTCTGCTGATGCCTGAGAGGAACTTCCATGTTGTGAAGAGTCAGGTTATTGTCCTGTAGTTGGATGGCAGAGTACCCTTCTGCAGATCTTTCATGATCAGGCTTGTCCTACCATGAGTTAACCAGTCTGGGTTAGTGCCCATTGTTAGCAGCTCACTCATTTGTGCTGCCAGGCAGTCATGGAGTGCTGTTGGTTTCTTCAGCCAGTAGCTGTGCATCATGTCAGGTCCAGGTATCCAGTTCTTCATGCTTGAGACTGGTTACTGGATTATCTGCCTTGGTGATGGTGACTGGTTCTTGTTCTGGGAGATCTCTTCCAGCCACTTGGCATTGGTGTTATGTGATGCCTCCTTTTCCCATGTGTCCTTCCAGTATTTCTCAGTCTCATCTCTGGGTGGATCTAATCTTCTGTTGTTCCTGTGCAGCTGTGAATACATCCTAGATGGTTCTTTGGAGAAGAGGCCATTTATTCTTTTTGCCTGTGCTTCCCTGGTGTATCTTTTCAGTCTTGTGGCAAGAGCTTGTGAGTCTTTGTTTGGCAGTCTCCAGAGCCTCACTTATGGACGTCTTGTACTTCATGACCCAGGACCTGTCTCTCATGACTCCTTTCTGCATGTCTGTGAGCCGGCTGATGTGCTTCTAGGCTTCCCTTATCTTGGCTTCCAACCACCTTCATGGTGGGCACTCTAAATACTTGGTCTTGATTTTTGTAACCAAGCATCTCTAGGATTACTGTGGCAGTGGCATATATGAACTCATTGGTTTTGGTGTTGATGGATATATTGAGGAACGCACTGTTAAGGTCTGCAAGCATCTTCTCTGAAGGAGTTTTGGCAGTTAGCTGAGGAAGTCGGACCCGAGGGGTGATTGCATGTAGTTGGGCCTCAATCTTCATCTTCAATTTAGCAGCTTCTTCTGTCATGACTGGTGGCAGACTGCTATGTGGGGTCATGTCTGCCTGGGGCTATTCATCATTACCATCACCTGAAGTGTTGCCAAGATGGGGTTGTAGTCTCCCAAATGTGGTTGCCCTCCATCTGGACTAGGTCAGAAACTTGGAACTTACACATACATACATACATATACACACACATATATATATATATGCATATGCATATGCATACGCAATTAAATCCAGTGTAAGAGTGGCTTTTTTCAAGTGGCTTTTATTGTCATTTCAACCATATAAAGATGTTTAGTGTATGAAACACTTTTCCTCCATTACCCTGGTGATGCATACAAGACTACGCAAAGTTACAGCAAGTGCATGTGTGCCACATAAAACACCTCTGAACTACATGAGACTACAAGCTATGCAGGTCTATATAAAGTGCAAATGTGCCAACATTTCAAGTTGGTGTAATAAAGATTAAGACCGTGAGACAGACCTGTGCAGCTCTAACCAGTACACAGTCCTAGTGAGAATAAGGTCCAAAAATGTAGTGGGTTGTGCAAGACATTAAAAATGTCAGCGATGACATTCACTATATGGGCAAAAATTTGTGGACACCTGACCATAACACTCGTATATGCTTGTTGAATAGCCCATTCCAGATTTAGTCCCTCATTGCTGTTATAATAACCTCCACTCTTTTTAGATGGCTTTACACTAGATTTTGGTGTGTGACTGTGGGGATTTGTGTCCATTATGCCACATGAGCATTAGTGATGTCAGATACTGAGGTCAGGCGAGGAGTCCTAGGGTGCAGTCGGTGTTCCAGTTCATCCCAATGGTGTTCAGTGGTGTTGAGGTCAGGGCTCTGTGCAGGCCACTCGAGTTCTTGCACACCGACCTTGGCAAACCATAGTCTTCATGGAGCTCACTTTGTGCATAGGGGGATTGTCATGCTGGAACAGGTTTAGTAGTAGAGTTGTTTTATTAGCAGTAGAGATGTTTTATTTGAATCAGAATCCGCTTTACTGGCCAAGTATATACTTGTATGTACACATACAAGGAATTGGACTCCGGTTTTACCGTTGCTCTTGGTGTACTTAAAAAGGATACATGTATGTATACAGCTTTTACAAAGAAACATTTGTGCATGTACAAGAAAAATCTATATCTGTATTATACACATCTACATGATGGCTTAGGGGAAGAAACTGTTGTGCAGTCTGGCAGTGAGGGCCCGAATGCTTTGGTACTTTTGCCAGGTGGCAGGAGGTTGAAGAGTTTGTGCGAGTTGGGTCATCCACAATGCTGGTGGCTTTTCGGACACCGCATATATCGCAAATGTCTGGAGGGAAGAGGGACTGCAATGTTCTGGGCCATTGTCACTATCTGCTGCAGGGTCTTGGAGTGTGGTGCAATTTCCATACTGGGTAGTGATGCAGCTGCTCAGGATGCTCTCGCTAGTTCCTCTGTAGAAAGTGATGAGAATGGGTGGTGGGAGATGGGCTTTCTTCAGCTTTTGCAGAAATTAGAGATGCTTCTGAGCTTTCTTTACCATCAAGCCTGTGTTGATGGACCAGGAGAGGTTCTCAGCCAGGTGAATCCCAAGGAATTTGCTGCTCTTGGTCTCCACAGAAGATCTGTCAATGTTCAGTGGAGAGTGGTCAGTCCATGCTCTTCTGATGTCATCTATCTTGTTTTGTCCACGTCCAGAGATGTGTGTCTGTATGTGCGTGTTAAACTTCCTGAGCCTCTGCAGGAAGTAGAGTCGCTGATGAGTAGCTTTCACGGTTGTGTGAATGGACTTGAAGATGACGTTGGAACTGTGCTTGGTGAAAACATTCATGAGTGAATAGGGCATAAAGGAGGGGACTGCAAATGTATCCCTTTGGATATGGCACAGTGCCATCATCTGGCCACCATGGACCCACTCCAATTTGCATAGCACAAAAACAGATCGACAGAAGGGAGCAGCAGATGAGATTTTTGACTAGCCACTTGGCACTACATGATGGATTGTAGAGGTCAGAGCCTTAGGTGGTTGTCATTCAGGCATCTGTGTGTAGAATCTTGGGGATAGGAACAATGGTGACCTTATTGAAGCATGTGGGAATTGCTGATGAGATTAAAAATATCTATGAAAACTTCTGATAGCTGACTGGCACATGCTTTGAGGACATGGGCATCAGGACCTGGGCCCTTATCAGAATCAGAACATTGGGCCCTTATGCCACCTTCCTGCTTGTTCTTCATGACCCTTTGGTTACAAATATGCTCATAGCTGACCTGCTCATGGTCATTTTGAAGAGCTCTGGCACTGCTCCTCCTGTTCCTCCTTGCCTAGAGAAGCTGATGCTGGTCATGCTGCTGGGTTGTTGCCCTTCTATGGCTCTGTCCAGCTGCTCTTGTATAAAGGCCTGTCTCCTGGTGTCTCCTCCGTGCCTTAAAGCTTGGTACACCCAGTAAACCTTCTTGAGATGGCGCGTATGGATGGGTCATCCTGGAACATCTGGACTATTTCTGCAACCTGAATGGGCTGCAGGTACCTCCTCAGGCTACTAGTAGTGACGAGAGCACTAGCAGAGTGCAAAACTGGAGAATAGTCAGTCATATAAGGATATAAGGAGAGAGAAATGGTCTGTGGTCACCACCTGCTGTTGCTCCTCCTGTCCACCTGTTGCTTTCATTTGCCCCGAAATGGATGAACTTGATTGATAATCACTTACGTTTCCTAACTGGACAGCTTGATATACCAGAAGTTTAATTGATGTTTCATTATACTATGATTGTGTTCCCTTAATTTTTTGAGCACTGTATTTGTGCAGGAACTTGATCAGATTTCCCTTGTTAAAGTCCCCACAACAATAAAAAACACCACATTGGGATAGGATTTCTCTAGTCCTTTAACAGTCTCTTAAAGGTCAGACTTGAATGATTTCAACGTAAGGAGAGCAGTATTGAGCAGCAACTGTTCCCCAGTGAGAGTTCACCAAAATACAAACCCCTTTGCCTTTGTTCTTTCCAGATTCAGTTCTGTCCTAGCAGTGAATGGTGCAATCGGCCATGTGACTCCATTGTTTGGAACGGTCATATCTAACCATGTTTCTGGAAGGCTAAAAGGTTCCTGGTGGGGGATTGGGCGACGTTAAATTTCTTCTGTTGTAACCTTTTTTTCTTTGACTTACTTGGGTACGAAGGGTTGTTCGTAGACTTACTTGTGTTCTAAGGGTTGTTGGTTATTGTTAACTACAGTTCATAGACATATACCCTGACAATCTCCACTATCTGGTACAAACCAGAATTCATAGTTCCATCAATAATGGCAAGCTGTCATGGACCAAAACCATGATACTGCCACGCCCTTGCTTAATGTTTGAGATGAGGCTGTTATGTTGGAATACAGGGTTTGGTTTTTGGCATACACAATGCTTTTACTTTGAACCAGCAAGTCCTGGAAACATTTGTCCATTGAACAGTCTTTCAGTAGGCTTCGAACACTTCTGCCTGTCTGAAGTTTGCACTTTTTGGAGAGTAATGGCTTCCTCCTTGCTGTCCTGCCATATTCTTGTTCAGTGTTTGCCTGATGGTGAACTCCTAAACATTTGACATTACTCAATTCAAGAGTGACTTGTAGGTCCTTTGATGTTACCCCGGGGTTCTTTTGTGACTTCCTGAAATAGTGATTTTTGCTGGATGGCCACTCCTCCTGAGAAGAACAGTTACTGAATTTCCTCCCTTTGTCCCGTCATCTGCTTCACAGTGAATTGGAGGCCAGAATGTTTAGAAATGGTTTTGTAACAATTTCCAGCCTGGTGAGCATTGAACCCTTTTTTTCTGAGGTCCTCGAGAATCTCCTTTGATCGAGACATTTCACACTTTCATGGAACTGTGTTGAAGACACATGTTATGTTCTTGAAACATGGGAGAGCCTGTTAAACCCTCACCTGGTTGCCATCACCTTCATTGAAAAACCTTGACTTCAGCTACCAAATTAAATTAACTCTCATTTTTAGATGTTCACAATTTTTCAAAGCTTTGGTATGTTGCATTATTTTGCTCAATAATTAAATATATATATATAAAAAAATCAGATAGAACTGAAATAAATTTGTCTAATTGATTTAAAATAACCTCTGACATGAACAAAGTACATAGACTAATTGACTTTCCAATACAAATGTATTGTAATTGGAAATGTGTGGAACTGTGAAAAACTGAGATGGAATATTTTTTGCTTAGGTAGAGTTGCAGTCAGAAGTTTACATAGTCATCATGAACCTAAATGCCATGGCAATATTGGGCTTTCAGTGATTTCTTTAAGCTGTTCTTTTTTGGGGAAACATGATTGTACAGTATACAACCCCATTTCCAAAAAAGTTGGGGGATGCTGTAAAATGTTAATAAAAATAGAATGTGGTGATTTTGCGAATCATGTTAATCCATATTATTTATATTTTACACAACAACTTTTGGAAATGTTGTATATCTTTAATAGAAAAAAACAAGAATTTGGTGCAGAAGCTTTAATTTATTTTGGGTTCTTGGAAATCAAGTAATATCAAGTATTTATTAATAAATACAGGGTTGAAAGTATACATGCACCCACTTAGATTATTAATTCAGTGGTGTAATTCAGAAGGTTCCAAAATGTCTCAATTCCCTGTTATTGATCATGATTGACTGCAGCTGGTAGCATCTTAGTGTACAACATAGTTTGTTTGACAAGCACAAGTTAATTTGAGGTGTAGCAACTTTCCTAAGCTGTGGCAGAAGACCCAGACTATAAGCTTCAACTGAGACTAAATTGATTTAGATCATGAGGAACAACCCAGGAACCATCAAGTCACAGGACTGCCATGAACTGAAGGCTGATTGAACTCTGTCTGCAGTCAAGAGAGGTTTACATTGCCATGAACTGAGAGACTGTTGTCCAATAAAGAAGCCTCTCCTTCAAAATCAACTAAAGTTTGCAGCTGGCCATATGGACATAGTACAAGCCATCTGGAGGAAAGTTTTATGGTCCGATAAGACAAAGATTGTATTGTATGGCCACAGTTGACCAGAGATACAAGGAGTACTTAGAACTGTTAAGCATGGTGGTGCTAGCATCAAGCTCTTGGACTGTTTTGTTAGCAGTGGAACTGGTCCATTGCACAAAGTGGATGTAGTAATGGAAAAACCTCAGAAAACCATCAGCTAGGTGGTTGAAACTTGGACACAACTTGGTGTTCCAACAGGGCAGTGACTCCAAATACACATTAAAGCTGGTTGTAGAATGGATAAAGTAGGTCAACATTAAAGGCACACTATGTAGGATTTTTAGGCTATCAGCTTAAATTGAGTATATATTTTATGATACGGAATTCATAAGTATGTTAAGTTTATCATTACCAGTAACTACGAGTCATTATTTTTATAAGCTTAGAATGAGCCTTTTATATCTACAAAGAAGAAAGAAGAGGAATCAGTGTTTGCTGGTGTTGGCTAACATGTTTGAAATCCCAAATTTAGAAAAATGGAGAATTGTACATATTTAGCATGGAAAAAGGGAGGGTGAATGTTAAGTACTTGGAAGTATGCTGTGGACACCTGATAGCCACCATCTGTTTTAATGCATGCGTGGAAAAGGAGGAGTTTTAGGTAGTTGAATTGTATTGGGACCACTAAGCTCCCATTTATATTTTTTCCTGAGATCATTTTGTAAAGTCTGCAAACTTTTTTAAGTGGCAAAAGTGCCCTGGTTCTTTTTTTTAATCTGCTGTATTATGATATAAAAAGCCATCATGATACAACCCCAAAGTCAGCCTATTTGTATCTTTAAATGTGATGGGTATGACTTTAAATTTAAAGTATGTTAATTGCTTCATTCTGATTGGTTAATTGAATCTGTGTGCATGTCCACTAAAAGATGCCTCACCATTCAGAGTGAAAATATTTATGTATTTCATTTTAAAATGTCTCAAAATTAGTCTTTTTATTCTGTAGTGCTTTATACCATGCTAAATGGCATAGGGGGGGAAAAAGAGCCAATGTGTTTCAATGAAAATTCACGTACTATACAAAATCATCTTGGAGAATAATATAAGTGTATGGTATGCCCCCCCCCCTTAAGATAACTTTATAATTCCAGCTACTTTAATGAAAGTTTAGCCCAAAGAAGAAATGAAGGAGAAAAAAAGGCTTCCGTAAGGGAACATTAATAAGGGAGTCAGCTCTCAAATTAACACATCAGTACCATGGAATTGTTTTGCTATGGCTTTCATGTTGTTGTTTTTATGATAACATCCAAATGCTTCTGTACATATGAAAAGTATTTTTAAAACTGTATACATATAATATTTATAACAGTCAGCCTTGTTACCCAAGCTTTTAGCTTAGCATGCAGGTCTCCTTTTTCGTTGTCTGTCTGGGTTTGTTTCCGCTCTGTTCTGTTGCTCAGCAGTGCTAAGGGATGCTAACAGTGCTAGCTGTAGCCAGGTGCATGATGAAATCTGAATCTGGAAGGCTGAAAGTCAGTCTGTAATGTTTATTTCTGATTTGTTGCTGGAATATTCTGTTTATAGTGCACATGTATTGCAATAGAAGTACAAACATAATTATGAACTTTAACTTTGTAGGGAAGCCCATTTCATATAATCCCAAATTGGTAAAACTGTCTTCAGTGAAAACGCTAATGTCAGGCTGAAATTTTCAGGTACTTCCTCAAAAATACTTTTTGGCCAATCTTTGATTAAATTCCTGTGGATCCATGTAGACTCTGGTTTTCTTTTTTGCATCCTGAAATAGCACACTTTGGCTTTGTCCTTAATATCTCTGCTTGTTCTTTTCTTTTTGTCTCCAAGTTACATCGACATATTTTATTTAAAAAAAAACCCATAAAATCCCACATTCCTTGACGGGTCCTCTTTCAGCTTGAAACAAGTCCTGATCTCAACCCTATCAAAAATATTTGGACCATGTTTAAAAGTGGGGTCTATGCCAGGAAACACAAGTTTAATTGAACTCTACCAATTCTGCCAAGAATTGTGGTCAAATAGTCAACCAGAATTGTGCCAGAAGCTTGTTGATGGCTATCAAAATCTTCGGACATTTGGGACATTATGGGTTAAATACCAAATATTAGGTGTGCTGTATGGATAATTATGACCTGTGTTGATTTCAAAGAGCCGACAATTAAAACTTGTGCACCAAAATCTTGTTTCTTTTCTATTAGATAGATGTTGTTCAATCATTCTTCTCTAGAAAAAGAACAGTTTGAAGAAGTCATTGAAAGCCCAATATTGCTATGACGTTCATGTTCATAATGACGGTATGTAAATTTCTGACCGCAACTGTATAGAGAAAAGAGCAGTGGGCTTAGAACAGTTATTGAACCTACTCTGTGAAGGTGTGGAGGAGGAATTGGGAGGCAGCTGAATTCTGTCAGAGCTCCAGGATCGCCTTTTCACAGCACACTTTCAAAAACTCAGTAAAAAAAAAAAAAAAGAAAAATGTATGCCGTGAATTTGTGGCTTTTGCTCTGTTCAAGTTAATGGTCCTCAGCATGCATGGTGTGCATGCTTGTGTGTGTGTGTGCATATGCACATGCTTGCGTCTCTGTTGCACGTTCTGCTGGTGTTGGCTGATCACTCTCTGGTTACGGCTGTCACTGAAAGCATAAATGGACACAAATAGACTGGTGGTAATAAAATTCAGGTGACAATCACACATTACCTGCCTGTTTAACCCACCACGACTCCATCTGCAGCAGACTGTGCTGCCACTGTCACATACACCCATTCAGGATGGGGAGCAGTCTGCACTGTAGCTCACTACCAGTAGATAGACCCGGAGGGCGATGACCACCCATTTTATGGTCAGACACTACTTCTCGATTGTGCTGTACTTGGTCGTTCTTTCCAAGAGCTTGGGGCTAATGTACGTCATGGGGCGTTCCTCCACTTCCACCAACTGGGACAAAGCATTCTCCAGTCCCCTCTCTCTGATGTCAGACTGTAGAGCAAAAAGTAGAGAAAAGTCAGGAGAATGCAGCAGTGGGCACATATACAAAACTGCTTTTACCTGGTAGGAAATCCAGACACTGAACTTCATTTGGCACTCCCTTTTTAGTGAGGTCCAGTCAGTAGGCTGGTGAGTTTTGAAAAATAAGGTCCAAACCTCTGATAATAGCCAGCCAGCCCTGGATCTGCCTGGATGCACCTGCCTATGGCCCAAGTGGAAAACCCAGATATCTTAGTGTGTAGCTTTGTATCCATCTTTAAACAGTGTATAGCAGTGATCCAGTGTCATTTACCCTCAGGTGCTAGATTTCCTGTGCTAATTCAAGTTTCCCAGTCACTATTAATGCTATGGTGTCTGTTGAGAGTTTCATACATCTCCGAATGTGCTGCAGATATTTTGCAGCCTTTTCCTGCCTGATGAGCATCAACAACTCTTTCTGAGGTCACAGAACTCTCCTTTGTTTATGCCATGATACATTTCCTGAAATGAGTTGTGAATCTCAGACTTAGATGTATCCAAAATGCAACAGGGCACGCACTCAACACCTGATTATTATTGCACTGATTGAAAACACCTGACACTAATTTCACCTTCAGATTAACTGCTAATCCTAGAGGTTCACATACTTTTGCCTGTCGCATGTAATATTGGATCATTTTCCTCAATGAATAAATGACTACAAATAAATAAATAAAAGTAATATTTTTTATCTTTGTTTTAACTCTTTAAGCCCTTGTGTATTGGGAGGTGTGGCTTTCCTTGAACAGGTATTCCCAAATTTAATTAAGAATAGCTCCGCAACTATCAGGTCAATTCATAATCTTGGCCTCTGTGGATAGTTGAAACCTCATTTAATATATTCCCATAATCAGTAACACTGTTACTATACCGGAGTAAATTGTGATAAAGTAAAGAAGAAATTTATATTTCTAGATTGGACACCATGATGGCAATGATCCTGTGCACAGAAATTCTACCTTTTTCATTCAATCCAGATCAATTCGATCCAGGCAGTCTTTCCATATGGCCATCTGAATGCCCAAAGTGTCCTGCTGCAATTTATTTTTTTCGTAAACCTCTTGAAAGAGATTTTGGCTACAAAACACTACTGATTTTAACACAATGCAGCTTTTGGCCATGACATTTGCCCAGTGAATCATCAGGTTCTACTATTGTGCACGGTATAAAATCAATAAAAAAATCAATAAAAACATATCTTTATAAATTGTTTTACATACATTTTATCTCCAACTGGAAAACAACAAAAGAACAAGTGCCTATGTGATATATGTTTAAAAAAAAAACTCTTTATTACTGCCATTGTAATAAAACACTTCTAAAATAAAAATACTTTCAAGAGTCAAAAACAGAATATCAGCACAAACTATATGCAAAATGAGTGCTGTGATATCAAAATTGTCTACCTCTTCATATGGTACTTCTAACAGTAGTTCCTTTTTGAGGTAAGACACAGGGTAACATTGCACTTTCTGCAGTACAGTGGTGTCTTCACCTTTTCCCCCTGGTCCTTGCAAAGGCCACAGATCCTCCTCTGGGCAGTGGCAGTTTTCTCAAAATGCATAGGCAGGAAGTGACACTGAAGGTAGGGCAGGGGGCAGCAGAAACAACAGCTTTAGCCTCTGCAACCAGCTCTTTCATCAGGACCTCCCTAAATCTTGTGTGCCATGGGAGTCTCTGGTTGTGCAATGGCCAAGAGCTTGAAAAGGATGTAGGAACTGGAATGTCAATGGCCGGAAGAGAGAGAGGGACGCATTGACAATCTGGCTGTAGAGGAGTTTGATATTTTTCTTGTTTTCTTCATCCTCTTTGATATCACACAGATGAAGGACCAGAAAATGGTCTCAAATCTGTCCCTGGTCATGCTGCTCTGTGGAAAAGTAAAGTTGAATCATCCCAGAAAAGGCACTTATGGCCAAAAATATGTATGAACTTGAATTTCATCCCTGGTGCTTTTCTTCTTTCACTATTGGCATTGGTGTTATTGATTTGTGTGAATCATGCTGGAGCTGAAGAAACACTTGAACAAGCTTAGTGGTGACCGTGTTGCAGTTGTCAATTCTGCGCCATACTGGATCTTTCGGCTGGAACTTTGGCCTTGGTGGTTCCACATTGGTCTGGAGGCAGAGGCTCGCTGTTGTATGCATGTCAAAGGCCTTGAGGTAGAAGAACTTGAACGTGTCTTCCATGCAGGTGGCACAAACACCTCGTCTCCTTCATTAGGCTTACTTGAAGTGAACGACGTCTCCGCGGGGGGGTGGAGGGCTGGGTGATTGCACTGGTGGGAGAATTGGCTCCATTTTATTCTGCCTTTACACTATCCATTGACCTTATCCATGACTTTATCAGTGAAACTAAAAAACATGCATGGCAAAGTCAAGATGCAAAAAAGCACAATAACTTGGTCATAAATTGGAGTGGTGGTCTCTTAAAAAAAAAAAAAAAAAAAAAAATTTGTCCTCTTTGGAGTCATGTTCAGAATCAGTTCTGTTGGAAAATCACCACTTTGGCTAAAAATCTCTTCCAGGGCTGTCGAGACGCTGTCCCTTTTGTCTCAATTTTTAGATGTGAATAAAAAAAATTAAAAAGTAGGTATACAATACTGTGCAAATCCAACAGGCTGTGTGTAGTGTGTAAAAATCTAAAAGTTGAATGAGAACCCCCCCCCCCCCAATGCATGGATATAGCTTATTAGTTAAATAAATCTCTTAGTAGGTTGAAATTTTGTTTGAAAGCTTGCAAGAAATAGGGTATCATAGCTCTCTGTTTGTAATCTGTAGTCCCACCACTCACTCACAAGATAAAGGGTAAAGGCCCATGTGTGAAATTCAGGCAGTGTACATTGACGATCATTCATGATGTCCGCTTTGATCAGAATGGACATGGATATACTCAAAATGACCATGAAAAGGTAAGTAAACATTTTATTAGTTGCTTTTGATAACAATTGCTTTGGGGATTAATGGAATATTGAAATATAAACACAATATTTGCACATTGACTGTAACATATAGTTTGGCATGCATGTTTGCTACAGGGCTTGGGTGAGCTGCCTACCTGAGGCTAATGCTATGCTTGGTTATATAGAAATATTGAAAATTCTAAAGGGTTCACAAACTTTCACGCACCACTCTGGTCTAGAGCAACTTTCATTTGCAGCATCCTCCAGTATGATTGCCATGTAGTGGTGATAAGAGTCTTGTGTAGTGTAATTAACCAATTTCTCAAGTTCACGAGATGATGTACAAATTGGTCAAGGCTAAACACGTATATGCACCCAAGAGTCTACTACATGACTGACTACATGCAAGATGCTTGACACAAGGGTTAGAATCTGGGTCAGTTGATAAGAGATATACTTAGGGGATCGTTCTTATTGGTGTTAAAGTGGGTATGGATTTAATAACCTATAGGACATTTCACCCCCATCAAATTTAGAATGAGTGTATATTGACGCACATTGAAGTTAATCAGTTTGAACATTTAATTGTTTGTATCAAAAAGTATGTGCAAATCATTACATTCTCTTATTTATGTTTTACACAGTGTCCCAAGTTTTTGTGTTGTTTATATAATATAATATATTAAAAAAAAAAAATCCTCCTCTACTCGGCGAGTGGTATGCATCTTCCTCAACCTTGGGTCCTCTACTAGAGGTCTAGGAGTGTGAGGGTTCTGCGCAGTATCTTAGCTGTTTCTAGAACTGTACATTTCTAGACAGAGATCTCAGTTGTTGTGCCTGGAATCTGTTGAAGTTTAGGAGTCACATCCCCTAATGCTCCTATTACCCCTAGGAATACTTTGGATTTCACCTTCTACATCTGCTCTTAAATAGGTATGGCTTTGTGTTTGTCCCTCACTCATGTTCCAAGGTAAGCTTGTGCCAGTGTTAGGGATCTAAGCCTAGGGACCCTTACTGGAAGTATTTACCTTGACAAGGAATCAAACCCTGGTCTCCTGTTCCAAAGGCAATGCTATTACTACTGAGCGTTTCTTCAAGGTGCAGGCTGTGCAAAGACTGTCCAGCACATTGTAGCTGAGTGCAAGATGCAAGCTGGGACAGCATACACTGCAAAGCACCTGGACCTGATATGATGCACAGCTACTGGCTGAAGAAACTAACAGCACTCCATGACCGCCTGGCAGTACAAATGAGTGAGCTGCTAACAGGCACTCGCCCATACTGGCTAATGCAGTGTAGGACAATCCTGATCATGAAGGATTTGTAGAAGGGTACTCGGTGATCCAATGACAGGCCAATAACCTGCCTCTCCACAACATGGAAGCTCCTCTCAGGCTTCATAGCGGAGAAGCTAGGCAGACCCATGAATCAACACATGAGCAAAGCTCTGAAAGGAATTGGAACCAACACCAGAGGGTCAAAGCATCAGCTACTGGTCGACAGAGCAATCACCCAAGACTCCAAGACTAGGCAGACCAACCTGAGCACAACCTTGATTGATTACAAGAAGGCCTATGATTTGGCACTATACAAGGAGGCGCTGATGAGCTTCATCAAGAACTCAATACGGCTGTGGAAGACAACACTGGAAGCCAATTCCAGGGCCATCGCACAAATCACCATAAAGTGCGGTGTATATACCAAGGTGATGCCCTGTCCCCGCTGCTGTACTGCATAGGCCTGAACCCCTTCAGCCACATCTCAGCAGGAATATGGATACAAGTTGAGGAGTGGAGTAACCATCAGCCACCTTCTGTGCATGGATGACATCAAGCTGAATGCTAGGAGTGAGCGAAACACGGACTCACTGATGCACTTCACCAGAATCTACAGCGAGGACATCGGGCTGTCATTTGGACTGGATAACTGTGGACATGTGGTGTCCAAGAGAGGAAAGGTGGTCAGGACTGAGGAAGTGGAGTTCCCAGAGATGGGTGCTCAGAAGCCAGCTAAATGCAAGGAATAAGCTCTTGTGCTAACATGGTCAGAGCCTCTGTGCTGTCCTTCAGGCCTGCTTTTTCTAGCCACTGGTAGGATTTCCTGTGGCTAGAAACTCCTCTTCCACGATGCTTTCTTATTCTGCTCATCTGTCTCCTGCTGCCTGAGGCATTCTTTCATTCTGGATAGTGGCTCTGACACTTACTAATCCTCGTTCCCATTCTGTCCATTGTTCATAGAGTCTAAGGGAGCTGGACTTTGGATGGAACTCTCCATGCATCATGAGGAGTTTCCTTGTCTTGACATCAGTGGGATCCATTTCCTCCTTTAGCCATTTCAGTATTCCAGCTGGGCTTGGCACCTCCACTTCCTCAGTACTGATTATATTCCCTCTCTTAGCCAACTTTATATGCTATTCTATACACCTCCTTAAAATGCTAGCTGCCTACTTGCCCATTAGATTTCAAAACAAAATAGTGTTTCAGCAGTTTAAGGAGTTGTCTGTTATTAAATAAAGATGTTATATTCAGGGAAATAACTAATTTGTTTTACACACCTGTTTTGGCATATAAGCTGAAGGAATATTAATATTATATGCCTATATTTTCAAATTTCAGTGGATGAATTGAATCTCAGAACAGATTTCGTGTAGTCATAATTTTATGTTCATATAATAGCTGGCATTTGATTCAAACAAGCTTTTTTTTTTTTTTTTTTTTTTTAAAAAAACTTTATATTTTAAGCAAATTTCTAAAAGGCTGGCAAAAGAAAACCACTAATGAATCTTTGTTTCCATTAATTTCCATTGTGGAGATGACATGATTAAGAAAAAGAATACTATAATATGCAACTATAATATATTTTCTTTTTATTAAAACATGTGTATGTAAATGTCTTATTGGCATACCAGACATGATTGACATACAAGCATGTTGCATGGTGGAAATAGAATTTTTAGGTAAATTTTCCATTTTTAGTCATATATTATTACTAATTGGTAAGCATGATATGAATGATAGAGTAGGGCTTTGAACATCACATACCCCATACACCCTTCCCCTTGCTGTATAATGCTGACTAGCGCTACCCTTCCCCCTACCCCTCCTCATGTGTGTTTTACAGGTCACTAGTGAAAATGGGAATGCACTCAGAACGAATACCATATTGCAAGAAAACTGGGTCCAGAACCCAGAAGTCTTAGCATTCTGTGAAGACATTGCAAAGTAAGTCATTCAAAGTGAAAGAGGAATTGTGTGTGAGATTCTGTGTTTATGATGTCTTTGACTTCAATAGCCATTCTTCTGGGTAGACAATATAAGGTCTGTAAACTCTTGTAGCTTTTGTGATGTCATGAGATATAGTGTTATCATGTCACCAATGTTATTCAGTGTTGTTAAATTAAAGCCAGAAATTGATTGCAGAATTTTTATGCCAGTCAGACGATTTTAAGTATGTACCTGTCTGTTCTCTTTACAGACTAAAATCAGAGTTTGCATTTGATGATCACTCTACCAATCCTGGATATGTTTTGAGCCCAGTGATCTCTCACAGGGAGGTAGGGGGAGACAGTAGTAGCAGTGTGAAAGTTTCCATTGAAATTTTGGACTCCCAGCAGCCTGTGACCTTCACTTGTGATGGTAAAATTTCTATTTACAAATTATTTTGTTACCCTTAGGCAAGTAAGGTCCCTTGTGTTGAAACTTTCACCTACCTTTGAGTGCTCATTATACCATATGATAGTGTTTGCAGAAGCAGGTTAGCATTACTGAATTTTAGTAGGATAATTTTGGTTCATGTTTCAAATTGAGTCAATGGAGAGAATTTCTTTCCTCTGATTACTTTGCAGATAACAAACCAATTTGTATGACTAAGTTTCACCTGTTGAGATTTTGAGCTTATTGACACACCCTCAACTCAGTAATTTGTGGCTCATAGAAAAATACAGGTTCCCAAGTTCTAAGTATGACATTGTGGTGGTTTTATTTGCATTCCACATGTGATGAGGCCATCATATACCTCATCATTTTGATCCCATCACTACTTGAAGGCAACACTAGTCTTAGGATTTCTGGTATATGTTCAAGAAATTGATGTCAAAATACTTAATACCTGAAATATTTTTACAAATCCAAAATTATCAAGCAGTATACGATCATTGTGGTCTGCAACTTTAATAATACATTCAAAGAAACATTTCAGAGCAGGGAAACTAATTGTTTTCTAGACCTTAAACTACAGCCAAAATAACATACCTTGTATACTAAAAAATGATGAATCTACATTCCATTGACTTGAGTTCATTGAATTTTCACTCAAGTACAAATATCAAAGTTCAAAAACAACTTAATAGGTAAATTATGGCAGGTTTAGGTTAAGCTGATTAAACTGAAGAAAGCATGTTTGCAAATTTTATTTATTGTGGTGACCTGGACATTTACATATGAATGTAAAAGCTGCATAAGGCTTTACTGAATGTGATGATGCATAATACTCACCAGTGACATGACATTGCTTGAACATATTTCATTCATTTGGTTTAACTGTATTAAATTGCTCATTTGATTCATTATATTGCCTTGCTTTTATGGCCAGGCTTAGGGAGTAACGGAATACATGAAATGACGTTACGTAATTAGGATACAAAAAAAGATGACTGTATTCCATTTTAGTTACAGAAAAAAACCTGTAGTCAGATTAGATACTTTTAGTAAAAGCGGGGATTATTTACAGTATTACAATATTATGAAATGCATAAGGGCTGCAACAACTGAACAGCTAAATCAATAATAAAATAATTGCCAATATCATTATTATTTGATCTGCGTTATGAAGCACACTGCACATGCTACGTCACTTCATAAAAATATTGGAGTGAAATGGTGGAGAAGAAACATCAGTCTGACTTTCTCTACGGCAGGGGTCACCAACCTTTTTGAAACGGAGCTACTTCAAGGGTACTGATTAATACGAAGAGCTACCAGTCTGATACTCACTTCTGAGATAGACTTCAGAAGACACTGTCTGATCACGTTAATGATTCCTTGCAATAATTAGCAATGATTTAACAAGGTAGGAAATGGATACATTTCAACATGCAACACCTTTTTATTTCTACTAAGCTCAATTTATTCCATACGTTTAATTTTCAGATCACTTCTGCAATATTTCTTAGGAAATCATGTCCCATTTTACTAACCACTACCTCTGTAACAATTTTTTAACAAATCATGATCCATGTCCCATGTGTGTATCAATTATGTAACATTTGAAAAAATTGAAAAGAAAAAAAAGAAACCTGCTGTTTGCCCAAAGCTTTTTCTGCCTGTAGTGCACTGCTATGTGGGTAGTTAGCATGGTAGTTTTCGTAATGAGGTGTCTTTCCACATTGCGCTGCTTTGCCGTCGCCACGTTCACCCTGCAAATGAGACCCACTTTTCTCACGTGTGTCATAATCTGCTCCGACCACAGCATGCCTTGAATATACGGCTGTGCATTTCACATCTCCGTCGCGCTCTAAGCGGAAGCGGAAGCATTTCCGCGTTCAGACAGAGACCACACGGACTACAGTTACCGTGACCACCTGCTCCCAGCCATTAGGCCAATCAGAGGGATGCAGGTGCATCTTATCCCAGAACAATTACGCCGTGTATATAAGGACTTCCATATGCAAATACTTAGCGAAGCATTAGTTTAGCTCCGTGTGCTATTGCCGAGCGTTATTATACCCGTGTTTGAGTTCCCGTGTTTTGGACTCTATTTTCTCTGTTTGTCATTACTATTTGTGGATTATCTTTGCTGCTCTGTTTGCTGATCGATTGACCTGTTTCTGTTTTGGATTACCCTTTTGCCTGAGGTGTTTGTACTTCTGCCCAGGGTGTGTTAAAATAAATACTATTCTGCTTTTACCGCCGTCTCCCAAACCTGCACTTGTGTCTCACCATGCCTCACAATGTGATTCTTTCACAATCGTAAAAAAGAACTCTTTCTCCCAATCACTGTGAAAATTATAAGTTTTCTTTCTTTTTTTCTGCCATGTTTTTGGGGGGGAGAAACCGCATTCATCTCCTCATCTTAGCAGTACCCGCTAACTTATCTCGGTAAACACTGAGGTTTGTCATGCGCTCAATACTGACCTTTGAACCAGACTAGGTCAGAGTTCATGTATATGTAAAACATTTTTGCTTTTAAAATTTTTTTTTAAAATATATTTTCATTTTCTAATCAACATTAATGCAAGTCTGATTCTAAAAGAATAGCAGCACAAAATAAGATTTTAAAGGGAGCTCACTAGTGACTAGTGCCTACTTTTAGAACATGCCCCATGGGCGACTCATGTGGTCCCTGCGGGTGACCTGGTGCCCGCGGGCACCGTGTTGGTGACCCTGCTCTACGGTATGAAACTGTTGGCCTCATAACATGACTTATTTTATTGTGAGTAATATCATTAATTTGTTGGAATCTGAGGAGAAGCATGATGTTCCTGGTTGAATTGTCCAGAACAGCTTTGTTATTTTTTGTTAAGCAGCCAAATTTTCCGACCCTGCTTTCGGTTCACAAGTCGATCCCAAAAAGAATTGATTCACTAATCAAGGGCATTGAAAACTAAGCGTCAAGTGCAAATCTTTGGAGTCGATTCCACAACCTGAAATTGATTTGCACACAACAAGCAAAATGTACTTGGCATCAGAGAGTTTCAGTGAGCGAAACAGGCGGCTGATATTTATTTTATCTGCATTTTGAATTTGTCTGTTCAAAATTTTAACAAATAATGGTTTGGAATGCAGACACGGCTGCAAACGGTGTGGTAAGTGATTAAAAAGGTGATGACAGTAAATGTTGTAGCCTCCATATGGTCACCTTGAGTTAGTCCGAGTGTTTATTCAGTACCATTCATATGTAATGCTATAAATAATATATTTAAATAAATATTTTTTTTATTTAATATTTTGCTTGAATACTCAAGGGATTCCATTAACACCCTAAGAATAAGCCAATAAAAAATAATTAAAAAGATTAAAAAAAATAAAAAAATCAGTAATTGCAGCGCTAAATAAGAACGATATACTAGATGCACATGTGCACACTTGATGAGTCTAACACCACCACTCTTCTCTCAGGTGAAATCATAGCTAATCTTGCAGTCACCAATTCCTTATCATGGCCTCTAGTGAACAAAATGTGTTCACTGGGTAGAAATTTTGCCATTATTTTGTCTTTAAATCAGAAAAGGGGAACATAACGGTACATTGCAGGTTCTGTCCTCCAGCTGAAAAAAATCATGTCCTTATCCACATGTTTGTTATTGAGTTAATCCAAGAGTAACAAAGTAATAAGTTACATTATTTTAAATTTGAGGTAGTTAGATTAAGTTACTGACTACATCTTTAGCAGGTAATTAGTAATTGTATCGGAATACATTTATAAAGTAACCCTCCCAACCCTGGTAGTGGCCAGCATAACTGTGATGACTAACAACAGCTAATCATGTAGCATCACCAATTCCAAACATCTTTATGTATGTCATGTTTTGGGTTTTTTTGTTTTTTAAATAAATTGGCCGCTCTCTTCATAGCCAACATGATCGTAACTTTTTCTTAGTTCTTAGAACTGTTGGAGGAAGTACCCCCATTTTTTGCACTGCAGAAACTGAACAATTATATTTGGAACATTGTTTTGAGGGACCTTTTAACTCCAAGGGTCACAATAGGTACCATAAGTGACGTATGTGTACAGTGAATGATGAGGCACAAAAGTGCCTTATACAGGCTGGCTAATTTTAAATGACTTACCTGATTCAACACTTTTCCTAAATAATATTTGCATTACTGGGACACACCCAGATCACTGGATCGGTAGGGCTATACCTTCCGTATTACACCATATGTAGCACTTTCGACATTGCTTCTTTTGCCACCTGTAAACTGGCGATGCTTTTTATTTTGTTACCATTACACAGTGTCCTGACAGTTTGACCGCTGCTTTTTTGCCATTTGCCGTTAGTTTCATAGTTTCATGTGCACACATACAAACATGTGTGAGCGACGAAAACACACATACACACACAGTCAGTACAATATAATAAATATAACACTAAATTTTGCAGGTTTGTTCAGTACATCCTGTCTCATACAATGGTGATGCAGTAATAGTGATGATTCTCTCTGACCAATCAGTAGTCTGCAGTGTTTTCACACCACCTTTTGGTATCACCTGAGCTCACTTGGAACCTGTGATGGAGGTGATATCAAAAACCGTGGAAGAGGGCCAGTTGAAATATTGCCAGTAACCATGAATAGGATATACAGTCAGGTACATGAACATTTGGACATTGACAGAGCTTTGCCATTTGTCCATGGTTTTAGGAGGATGACATTGTAAAATCGTAATGCATCAGAGAGGGGTGCACTCCCCACGGCATCTTGGTGGATTACACACCCTTAACCAGAGCAACTTGAAGTAGTGCATTATAGTCTCTAACAATAACATAGCCTCATGCTTTTTTTTTTACTATCCGTGCGATTAAGAATAATTGCAGATGAATAAAAAAATGTTTTTAGAGTTAAAAAAGTTTTTTTAAAACTTTTTTTATTCAATACTGAAGCTGAATGAACTTATTTGTCACAGGAACCACTGACATAAGACCCTGCAAGGTTTAAGGAGGTAGAAGTAGTAAATTTGTTGTGCATCACCGGTTTGCTTTATTTCATAGTTAACTTCCCAAACTGTGACCTTAAATTATCCTTGCAACTTGGTGACTTGGAGCTTGACATGGTAGTAAATTATTGCCCCTTCCGGAAAAAAAACAAAAACAAACCTCGATCAGCCAATGAAAACTCCTCCAACTGAGCACTCCTGTTATATAGCACCGATGCTCTTGGGTCTGTAGGAAGTTCTTGGTCAATTGTCCCAGCTTATGGAGTTTTGCCCTGAGGTACAGAATGTACAGAATTTTGTTTTTGCTTTCTTTGAATCCATGTTCCTGGATGATCTCTCTGATGCCCTGGGGCTTAAATCGGGAAAATGGGGAGAGCACCATGGAGACATAGGGCCAATTTGTACTTTTGTTTGAAATCAACGCCGTAGTTATAGCATTAACCTCTAGGAGCTCTAAAGGTGCGCTTCTCCTCTAGGAGGCTTTCTTGCATGAAACATACCAGAATTTACTTTACACTGTTACAAATTTAACTTGGCACATTAAAGAAGAGTGGGGTGTGCGTTCTGTGTCTCACTGGAGGAATAATAAAAACAAACTAACACGGACAAAATGGGTTCCCTGTTTCTAGGACTGTTGTGCACAAACCTGCAAACCACATTTTACCTGCAAACCAAGATTTTTTAGAATTAGTTTGACCAGGCCATCAAATCCGCAGGTGGTAAACTATTAAACCAATAGTTCATAAAGTTTGTGAAGTGTCCATGACATGAATGTAGTGCCTTGGTCAGTTAGAATATCTTTAATGATTCTGACTCAGGAGATCACTCAGCAGTGCTGGCCTAGTTTGAAAATGTGGGAAAAGTTTGTCTGTATTAAAAAAAACAAACAAAAAAAAAAAAAACAGTGAAAACATTTGTACTGAGTAAAGCAATCTAGGAATTTTATTAACCTTAGGTATGTAAATTCTTCCCAGGCATTTGATAGACTTGCTTCCCCTTCTAAGAAATTTCTTTAATGTTAAAATTGGACTGAGGCTAAGAGTTGATGGAGAGGTGATGGAGAGAAAAATACCAACAGTATACCAACATCACATGACACAACACAACTGATGGTCTTAAACGCATTGAGAAGTAAGAAATTCCATCAATTAACTTTTGATAAGGCACAACTCTTAATTGAAAAGCATTCCAGGTGACTACCTTATGAAGGTGATTAAGATAATAGTGTGCAAAGCTAAATGGTAAATGTTTTTTTTTTTTTTTAATCTATTTTTTTTTAAACCATTTGAAGAATCTAAAATAAACATGTTTTGTTTAACACTTGTTTACCAAATAATTCCATATACAGTATATTCCATATGTTATTTCATAGTTTTAATGTCTTCAGTATTGTTTTACAATATACAGGTCCTTCTCAATAAATTAGCATATTGTGATAAAGTTCATTATTTTCTGTAATGTACTGATAAACATTA